>JAZHYW010009809.1:0-213129 GCA_037355805.1 Ixodes ricinus
TGGACGATCCAGGAAGACATCACCGGAGGGGTGACTTGCAGATTCACATGTTTGTAGGCCGTTAAGGAAACCATGATCACACTTAATTCCGCTGGCATTGAAGTCCGTGCACGAAAAGGCCGGGTCGACCACCAACAAGGGACACTTGACGAAGCAGGAAGGGCCGGCCGTAGCTGGTGACCGTGCGCCGCGGTAGCATTGAACGCAGGGAACAGCGAGGGACACGAAGAACTGCGAAAGAAGCAGACAGCGGTTGAGCATACTGTCCTCGCTGCTATCGCCTCGCCCACTTCCAGCTTCACTTGGAATTGTCTTGTTTGGCTGGCTTGAGTTAGTAAGTCGCCTCCTGTTCTTCCTATCTCCATGTGGTATTCATATGTGGTTGCATGGATGGATGGATGCTAATGGCTGTAACTTCTATATCAGGCGGTTGCTTGCGCCACCTAGAGCTAGAAACTAAGAACCAGAAGTATGACTCCTCCTTTGCCCTTCTAAGCCAATTGGCTTCCCCTCTGCAATTTTGTAACTACTATCACCAGGCTGTGGGGGATGTCACCAGGATGACGTTGTTAGCTGTCCAGTGTTGCTTTTTAATCATGAATAGCATTCTTTGGATACTTCACGCACTTTTCGTCTATGTATCTATCTATCTATCTATCTGGCTATCTAACCTCTTACGCCGCGGGTCGATAAATAAATAAAAAGACCGGCGCTGGCTGGGATTCGAACCGTTGACCCTTGATCAGCAGGCAGACGCGCTAACCACAGAGCTATGAAGGCAGTCATTCAACGCACTCTAAACGGTTGTTTATATCTTACCACAGGACGCGCTTGACAGCGCTGTCACAGCTGCCGGTGCGCGCGCGCTCCATGCACGAGGGCTCACCCCGCTCTCGTGAGCTGAGCACGGTCGCTAGCTCACCCTCTCCCGCGCTCGGGAGAGGGTGATGTAGCGGCCGTGCTCAGCCTCACGAGAGCGGAATGAGCCCTCGTGCATGGAACGTGCGCGCACCGGTAGCTGTGACAGCGCTGTAAAGCGCGTCCTATGGTAAAGATATAAACAACCGTTTAGAGTACCGTTGGTTGAGACTAGCTGAGACGCCAGAAAGTCTGGTCGGTACCATTTTTGAGTGTTTAGTGCGTATGGCGCGTGCTTTGCTCGCCTTCCTAAGTGACACAACGCACGTGCTGGGCTGCGGAGATCGTGCGCAGGGCTGTGAAAGTGTCAACAAATTTAGAATCGCCTCAAGAGTGGGCTGGCGTATCTAGAGTGTGCCGGCCACCTGACGAACGCGCATAACTCCGCACCGTTTGATGCTATTCGCATTAACGTAGATAATCATTCCCAAAGGATGGGTTCTGCTGATTTTTCTAGTCATTGTAACATTTTGAATTGATTTCTTATTTATTTCTGACCCTGTTGCCTTCCTGCCGTGACTTTCAGAAGCAGTGCCTCACCCTTTTTGTGACGCACTACCAGCCTATCACGGAGATGGAGACCTTCTACAAGGGCGCCGTGACCAATTGCCATGTTGCCTTCAACGTCGATGACGACGGTAAGCAGCGGTTCCTACCTGACGCCAGAGTTTTTATCGATAAGCGGCAGATTCTGTGTCGAGCTCTGTATATCTCGGGACATATCCCAGAAACGTCCGATAAACTGTCTGGTAAATGGTTTTACAATTCAGGTAACCTAAAAGCTCGAGTTTCGTACAATCACCTGAAACCCCGCTGCTTTCTGTTTTGTTTTATTTCTTAAAAATTTAAGTGTTTGTCTACTTTTAAACATTTAACTGCATTCTGTGTAAGCTGCAGCATGTAAAATTATAAGGTGAACAAATAAAAAATTCACAGAGAAAAAAAGAAGAAAAAAATCAACAAAGAAATTAAATATATGAGCATATGATGGTGCTTCAATTTAAATGAAATCGGCCACATTTTGCTGGGAGTCCTGTCACTTCCCATACTCAGTATGTCGCCTCCTGTTCTTCGTTATAAGAGCACAGATATTTTTTTGGAATAGAGACTTAATTCTTAAGTCCAAGAAAATATCTGTGTTTTTATAACGAGAGGGTACATACAATATCATAGAACTATGTATGGCTCCTGTTCCTCTTTTTGGCTTTGGAGGCCATTTGCAACTTTCATGGCCCATAGGCAGTGGTGTGCATAAAAATACATAATGGACATTTGGACTACCACTATAGAACGGCAGCATGCGTTTTGATTTGGGAGGCATAAGAACTGCATAAGGTATGGAACAGAAAGTTCTAGTAGTTGAAGTGTGAAGTTGATTGTGAATGCAATCACCTCTCTACGATACTGCGTTTGCCTTAAGTTGCAAATGGACTAAGCTTGGTGACCACTTGAAGCAAAGGATACAGTAGGCTCGTGATAATTCAAACTCGGATATTTCGTATCTCCTGGTTAATTCAAACAAATTAAGGAATTTTGGTTGTCCCGCTACGTTTTTTTAATATATTTATAAGCTGCTTAATTCGAACAACGTTTCGTGTAATTCATACTTTTTAGCTGCTCGCAGCCCCGTTGAGAGAGCTTCTTTCTGGGCACCAGGGCACTGCAGAGATGCAGAGAATCAACACCCGCAGAGCTTGCTTTCGCGAGTGTTGCTTCTCCGCAGTGCAATGGCGCTCGGCAGAGAAGAGCACTAACGGGCCGGCTCAAGCAAGGCACATATGAGCTATGAAAACAGGCACCACACACATATTTCCAAAGAAACTTGTGCGGACGCTGTGACGTGGCGACATGGCATAGGTCCACGTCACAGCGCCCGCGCAAGTTGCTATGAAAACTTCTGCGCGGTGCCCGTTTTCATCGCTCACCTGTCCCCTGCTTAATAGTCCACATTAAACAACTTCTTGGCCTCATGAACAAACTTAATTTTGTTTTGAGTTGTCATGTGCTGTGTACACAGTCCAGGATAAACAGACATTTTTGAGGGATAAATAAACTTGTCGTAGATTTCACAAATGTTTCATTTGTGGCATACCTGCATATGATCCGTAGGCCTATGCAAAGGAAATCACCAAATATCTGCTTCGTATATGTAGCCATTCATGTGGCAAATCATAATTTTATCTTGCATCATATTTTGATGAATTTTTGATAATTCAAACAAAATTCATAGCTTCCTGTAGTTTAAATGAATAAGAGGCTACTGTAGTTGGCCCGAACTTCGTATATGGCCTTACCTGAGTGCCTTGGTGGTCACAAACAGGTGCTTGTTTCCACAGAGGCGGTGACCTTCCTCTACCGTCTAGTTCCCGGAGTAGCTCCCAAAAGCTACGGTCTCAACGTAGCCATGCTGGCGGGAATACCTTCCAGCATCGTGTCAAGGGCCAGGGAGAAAGCAGAAGCCCTCGAGTCTTCGACCAGAAAGAGGAAAGAGCACTTCGCAACGATAGGAGACGTCATCTCGGAGGCATCCTGAGTGCGTGTTTTCACCTCGTCGCGACTCTACCAAGATGAATTGTGATTTTCTGCAAGACAAAAGTGATCAGGAAATGTACTTTTTCGTTGTCACATGTGGAGCTGCATCGCCCTTTTGCATGCAAGTCGGGAACAGTTGCTTTAAAGTCACCTGTGAAACGAGTGGTCAAGAAGTGAACCTCATTCATTGTTATGCAATGTAGGACTACTTTGTCCACATAGAAGAAACCCTTGCTTTATTGTGACCTTCTTTGAGACGAGCGTAATTTGGGAGTTCACTGTCACATCTTCTGGAACTGCTGTGCCGTTGTGCTCTCAACTCTCAGGGACTGTCACTTCAGTGTGACCCGTGAGACAAGTGTGACCTGGGAGTGTACTATTTTTTCACTCTCATACCCTGTGGAACTGCGTCACTCTTGTGCACACAACTCTCAGGAACCGTTGTTCTATTGTGATCTTCTGTGAAAGAAGTGAGGTCCAGAAGTGTACCTTTTCATTGTCACATCTTGTGGGACTGCTGTGCCCGCTTGTGCACAACTCTACAAGGAACTGTTGCTTTATTGCGTCCTCCTGCAAGACAAGCGTGATCTTGGAGTTCACTGCCACATCATGTGGTGGAACTGCTGCAGCCTTGTGCACACAAGTCTCAGGAACCATTGTTCTTTTGTGATCTTCAGTGAAAGAAGAGTGGTCCAAAATTACACCTTTTCTTTGTCACATCTTGTGGCACAGCTGTGACAATGTGTGCATGATTCTCTGGGGAATTGTCGCTCTTTGGGACAAGTGTGATGTGGGAATCGGCTTTTTCACCGTATCACCTAATGGAACTGCTGCACTCTTGTGCTCACAACTCTATCAGGAACGATCGCTTTTATCTGATCTTCTGCGAGACAGGAGTGGTTTGTGAGTGTACATTTTCGCTGTCATACCTCATGGGACTGCTGTCTTATGAGTTAGGGTTAAAAAGGGTTAGGAAAGGTATGCAATTTTTTTTATTTATTTATTTCCGAGCTATAGCTTGCGGTTAAACAAACTTCGACATGCTGTGTTGAGATTGCAGTGCTGCACGTGCAACTCGGAAATCAACCAGTTTCGGAAATATTTTGCCGGCACAAATTTTCATGATCCACGGTGTGATCGTTACCACAAGGGGAATTATTTGCGGGACAAATTTTTCGCAAAATCGGCGAAACGTAGGTCTTTGCAAAAACCAAGTTGTTTACCGTATACTCCGTTCCATGTAACTTTGCAGATGACAAAAGCTACGGCTCATGCGACCCAATGTGAGCTGTCGGAGCCAAGCACATGTCCCCCTGGGGCTGTATTGCCGCATGACTGTGCCTCCCATGGGCCATCACGTACAAGAAAACTGGGCTACTGGGAGGCAAAAATAATTTAAATAATCTTGAAAAAAAAAATCTTTTAGTAATGTAATAGATTTTTCAGAAATTCAGTGCCATCTAGTGACTCAAATATTAGTCTAAATTTTCATATGCTAATGGCAGTTAAAATCAAGTATCAGTCAATGGCAGGTGTACGAAAGCTGTGTTGCTCTTCGTTGCATAGTTCTTTTTTTCATTGTTCGCTTCTGTTTCAGTGGTGTCAAGAAACTATCACTCTGTACGAGGCGCTTACTTGAGTAAATCTCTCGGTGAATTTCACCATATTTCATTATCGTGAGCTTTCTGGGGCGTGCCGAAGCCAAGAATAAGGATTCACATGACACGTCCTCAAATGTGGGGCGCACAGCTTATAAATCTCGTTACTGACATCGAACAACAATATGGCGGGGTGAACGTCTGGAATCTTCAGGCTTTGCGTCGGTATTTCTTTTCAAATTATTCCTCCATCACCCATCAAAGGGCAGCCATTAGCGTGTACAGATTACAGATCACTTAAGTGATGATAGTTATCGAGGTGGCTCGACTGAATTTCGGAAAGGGTCTATTACCTGAAAATGATGAAGCTTATCGACCAAAATACCCAAAAGGAAGGACAAGAAAACATTTAACATTCTTAAATACATAATTGTAAATTGTAATCTAATCTGATGAACTCAGCACGAACGTTTGGTCAAAGGAAGGGTAATGATCCCGAAATAGTCCCACTTACCGACTTGCCAGCGTAAATCCCAAAATAAAAATCATCCTTTTTTTTTTATTATTATTATCCGAAACGATTGAAGACTATGCCGGGACATTACCCTCAAAATTCGAAACTTGGGAATTCAGTATTTGTGAAGTAAAAAAACAAATTTCAAATGCCGAATTTGAAGCTCTCCGAGCGATCCGCGCCAGTGCTATGGCGTCAAATATTGAGCAGTCCTTCGAGTCGAGTTTCTTTCACACCTCCGCTCTGAACCGCCGTTGCCGCCGCGATCCATGTGTCGTGTTCGCCGTCGTCGCGCGAACAACCGGTTTCCTCCGTGCGTGCCGTGCCGCCTATCGCTGTGAGCAGACGACGCTTCACTTTCGAGTATGAAGTTATTTTAAGGCCTTTCAAGCGATCTCAAATTCTTTGAAACGGTGTGAGGTCGAAGAGAATGCGCAGTGGACTTTTGTGAGTGACGTGAGGGGCCACGTCGCGCCGGTTCTGCGCGAAAGGCTACGCCCCGGCGGAGTCACAACCGAAACTACGGTACACAGACACCAAACCCAGTTGCTTTGACCGTTTGACGATTTCCTTTTCGAAATCTGAGAGGTCGTCGGGCCCCTAAAAAAATTACACCATCTTCCCGAGGGGAACCATGGGGTGATGCGGAGCATCGTGCTGTTTCCGAGGAAAGAGTCAGTTGCGTGCTGACGTCGAGAGATGGCGCCACCGACTGTCCTAGCCGTACCCCCTACGCTAGCCTTCGTCGCGGCTCGCGGGAGAGAAACTTGGAACGCTCGCAGTTTATTTTTTTTTCACACTTGAAGGAGAGGAGACTAGAGGAGGAGAGTTGCGCGTGCGCGCGCGGTGTGAGGAGAAGCGAACGCACGCGCAGTTGGCGCAGTGCACGCAGCTGGTAGAGAGAGCGAGCGGAGAGAGTAACGCGCAGCTGTTGGAGAGGGGGAAGGAGGAGAGTTGCGCGTGCGTAGTCACGTGAGTGCGGACTACAAGGCCGCGGGACATAGACCAATACCACCTAGAACACAAGGCCTGCGCGTTTCCTCCTCTAAACGTCATCACTAGTAGATCCCCTCAGCGCCCCCTAGGTAGCCCGGATGAGCACCGTCGTCTGCTACATCGTCTGCTCCATCACCAGCCTCTGTGGTCGTGCTCAGAACGAGCTCACATTGCGAAGTCCGGCAATCTTGATGGTGTCGCATGCACGTTGCAAATAAACTGTGGTAGCTCGTTATTAGCTCGCGCTAAGCAGTCGCGCACGCAGCTGTGGCCGCCAGTAAATGCGGCGTAATTCCTCCGAAACCCCACGGGAGCGGCGGCGAACGCCGATAAAGGACTCGGAGTCTCCGTAAGCAGACGCTTTGAGAGCCCCGTTTCGTCACCCCAACAGCTGAAACAATTCATTACGGTCAGTCCGCTTGCGAAGCGGAATCCACTGATCGCAACTGCAACGACAATCAAATAACAACGCACGCTTAAACAAAGATAGAGCAGTCTGTTTAGCGGTCTCAAACGCCACTTACGAGATCACAGGAGTTCGGAGCGCATCTGTGAAGCGGCAGAAAGGCGTTAAGCTGGTCGCACTACGTCGTAAGAGGTTACTGTTGATCCGTTGCAGACTGCGTTGTCCCAGTTTCTTACCTAAACACTAGGTGATCATTAAAACGTACGCAAACAATATGTTAAGATTACCAGAGCAAGCGAACCAGCCGCTGCAGCACAACAAAAACAAAAGAAGTAACAAGAAAATGACCGTGCAAACATTTTCCGAACTTTGCAGGAAAGATGGAGTCCCCCTTCAGACGAAAATAAAGAGAAATGGGGAACAAACAGCGAGCAACGGCGAATAAAACAAAAAGTTTCCAGACGATAGAAAAATACAAATCACCCAGCGAAAACCTCCTTCAACGAAAACGATCATTGCAACGCTTATGGAAAAAAAAAAAAGATGGAAAGCAGCAACATAAAAAAACGAGCTTCACTTTTTTTTTTTTTGCAGTTGTTTGTTTTAGTTTAATTTGAATGCTGCAGCAACTTAATTACTCACGTTTGTTCGGTCTTCGGGAAGCGGTAGAAGGATTTTCTAACACATCGCAAAAACTTGTTTTTGCAGCGGTAGGCAGCACATGACATGTCTGCCATCTCCAAGTATGTGCTGGTGTAATGCCCGAAGGCGGCCGGTTGATCAACAAACGATGACCCATAGCAGACGTTCCGGCGTAGACAAATAAAATTCGAATATAAATGTATAACGAGCTTGCACTTTTAATATATTTAATAAATACCAAAAAGTACAAATGAAGATTTCGGATTAGAAACTCAATCGAAGGGGAAAATAGGAGGTTATTGCAGACGACAGTAGAAGAAAACAACAACAAAGTTGCAGACGGCCCTCAAAAAGTCCGGGCACAGCGTAGCAGACGGACTGGCGGCAGTAAGCGCCGAAGTGAAGAAAAGAGAGCAAAAACTAATCTAAACAAGGCAAAACAAAAATGCGCGATGGTTCGAACGTCAAGTGAACAAAACAAAAACACACACACACACAAAAAAAAGAGAACATAAAAGCAGGAGGAAGAAAGAACGCGACGTCGTAGCTCCTCCTCAAAAATAAAAAAGAAAGTAGACTTTGAAAAATGAAAAGAGTTGCTGACGGCGGGTCCAAAGGGTGCCGACTTTTATCGTAGACGGCGACGAAGACGTTCGTTAGTCGCCCAGGCAACAATCGGAATGTGTGTTCCGTATATAGCGTGACCGAAATCACTTCTTTTTTTTCACTACGACGCTCTCCCCGTTTTTTCTTTTCTTTTGGACGCTCAAGAAGTCTGCTTTTCTTGTAACTCCGCTTCTATTAATTTCAGTAATAGCGTCAGATTTGCATGTGCACAATCCACTTCTTCCAGGGCATACTGACATTGCATTGACGTACGTGGTTTGAATTTACCTTTTGCTTCTTCATCATATTCGCCTATTCGACAAAACGGTTACAAGCAAGACATTCATTAGAAATGGGAACTGCAATAACGAAACAAATTGATTGATAAGAGCAGTAAAGTTGAAACGTAGCTCCATTCTAAAATTTTTGTACATTGCCTTTTTTCAAAAGACAATGCGAAGGTACATTCGTGTTTTGTCTCGCTTACATAAGTTGTGACAGAGTTTTCTCTTCATGAGAGTCTCCGAAATTGCCACCTGAAAGTTCTAACATCTTTCCCACGCGAAGAAAATGTCCTTCACTTATGAGGTGGCACCTTTTTTTAACATTCAAAGCAGCGAATACCCGTGACAATTTTTTTCATTGGTCACCCCGCACGAAAATAGGCAAAACCAATGCGACTGCGCCGGCGGTATGGCGGGCGGGAGGGCGGGGTGGGGCGCTCTGGGGAAACCTCGCCCCCCTAATGAAAAATCCTGCGCACGCCTATGGTAGCGACTGCACTCTCGCATTCCCACCCATCACACCGAACAGTTCGTTTGAGTCCAGTTCTCCGTGCAACACTCTGCGAGTGCGATGCATTCTGGGAGAGAACTCGAACGGTGCCAGTGCGTGTGAAACGAACTCGCTAAGATAATACTCTTCAGGTGAGGACAGCGCGCTCCTCGCGCAGTGCAGATAAAGTTCACTTTTCACTCTCTCTCTCACTATGGTTTCAACCGGCGCCGGCAGATGACTCGTCGACCCGTTGGCACGTAAAGCCCCTCGATATGTTTCCGTTTGTCTTGCAAGTAGCGTCAAATACGTGAGCGCACGTGGCCCGGGTCTCGAGCGGATCTTGGAAGCAAATGGCGGCGCAGCACTGAAATGAGCGGCCCTTGGAAGCGAATGGCGGCGGAGCACTGAAATGAGCGGATCTTGGAAGCAAATGGCGGCGCAGCACTGAAATGAGCGGCCCTTGGAAGCGAATGGCGGCGGAGCACCCGCTCGTGGCACGTGTCTCGCGCGTTTCCACAACAATGGTTGGCGGTACTTGTAAAAGACGCCTTTATCAAGGGGCTTTATTGGCACGGCAAAGACGGCTTGTGCCGCCTCATGCTCCACACGCGCAGAGCTCCAGCGAGATTGTCGCACGTGCAAAAAGACCACGGTGTACCGGGGTGTCATGGCAACGCTGGCAACGAGATAATTTTTTTCGCTCTCACACAGTTTGGCCGCCGGCCACACTGTCAGCCGCGGGCACGGTGGCCGCGGAATAATGCAGCCTTTCGGATGCCCGTCGAACGAACACTATCTGATTGCTCGCGCCGCGCGTTCAGCCCCGCCGTGTCCTCACCTAAAGAGTATCTTGCACCGTGCACCGGACTCCAATTTTCGGTATTTCAAAAGAAGGGCCATAGTGCATTCGCAACTGCGTTAAAAAACATGATTTAGAAATGCTGTTATTAAATGTTGCAAAAATGTCGCCTACAAAGCTAAATGGCATGGTATTTGACGTCACAAATCAAAAGAAGCGATGAGGTGAGGAGCCGGGGGAGAAAAACGTAAAAAATAAAAAAAGCGCGCGTGCTCGTCGGGAATTTTTTTTTTTGTGTTGTGGAATTTCTTTTTGTGTCTATGACTACAATTTGCATAGTATAAAAAAAAAAACGACCTTTGGGGTCGTTTTTTTGTGTCCTCTTTTAAAGGCCGACCCGCAAGCAGAGAGAAGGAAACCGACCCTCACTTTCCTTCTTGCAGGAAATCGCCTCTCGTGTCCTCGCCATTTTCCGACTCTTTTTTTTTCTTTCTTTTTTTTCTGGTCGCCTGCCTGATCCCTTTGTGCAAGTTTGGAGGAGGGTGCAATAAAATTTTGAAGGATTTGAAAGGATCACCCAGAAGCCAGCCGGCACCCGCGACAAGGAGCTCAGTGTTGGAGGTAACGCGTTACTAGTAACGACGTTACTGGTAACGCGTTACATTTTTCGCTAACGCAGTAACGTACTCGTTACTATTCTGAATGACTAACGAGTAAAGTATTTTCGTTACTTTTTTACGGTATCGGCTATTATATTACGTTACTCGTTACTCGTTACTTTTGACCAAAACTGGTGAAATACATTATGTATTTGGGAAAAGGTCCCGACGCCTGATCTAACGTTTAGAATAGCAATCTTGTGCATAAAACTGGAGACGTTAGGGGAACTAAATAGACCTATTGCTCTATTACCCAAGCATCAAGGAGAATGCAGGGATTGGTGTTCCACGCGCCGCACGTGCTGGCCTCAGCAGTAGTAAATTTTCTAAAGCAAATACCTAAAACAAATGGCCTCTTGCACGCGCGTTTGTCAATGCTTTCTTTTGGTTATTTACTTCGAATATTTTATACAGGAATGGCGTGCGCGTGTGGCGCGTGGAACACCAATCCCTGCATTCTCCTTGATGCTTGGGTAAGACAGCAAATGGTCTATTTAGGTCACTAAGCTCAATGGAGGATCTATACTTCGTTTCAACTTGGATCCAGACGCAGGCGATGCTACAAGCGCGAGCTCCGGGCTTTCAGCGTCCCTGCCAAGCACGCGCGCTCGTGCAATGCAAGCACTGTTCAGGGCCACACGCTCGCGCTCGTAGCATCGGCTGCGTCTGGACCCAAGCTGAAACGAAGTAGAGCTAATCTGCTCGAGGGGCAACTACTTGCGCTCGAGCACGCAATGCCCAGGCAATGCTGTATCTTGCAGCTAAGACTTCTGAACCTCCGATTTCCTAAAACGGTGGGTTTTCCACTTATCAGTCCATCTATTCACCCATCCATCTCATAATCCTGCACAAGCTTATCGCTGCACGGAGCCAACATCCGTCACAGTAAACATAAAAAAAAACTCTCTTCTCGAAGTAAAAAAAAAACCTTCGGCTACCAGCTAATTCCGTTCGTCCTCCTTTTTTTTTTTTTCATAGTGTTACTATTTACGAGGCTTGAACGAACGACTGCGTTACAGGCCCCTCCCCTACCTCCTCTTCCCCCCCCTGCTTTGTGCAGCAGAGGTGGACAGGGGGGGGGGGGGAGAGAGACATTCGTTTACAACAGTGGCGAAGCGATTTGCTTGTTTCTCAAGTTACAAAAAAAAAAGAAAAAAGAAAGAAACACCCTTTGTGGACACCCCCGCTCTCACCCTCACTGCCTGAAAGTTCCTGACCCACTTTTGCGCACAGAAGAATCTTTCGCTTGGTTAGTCTTTAATTCCCTATGGTCATAATAAAAAAAAATGTTTTAAACCTAAAAAGAGAACTTACAAACACGAAACCTTTTTTTTTTCGCAGAAAAACTAAGAGTTATTGCTGGTAAAAGGAAGCATGTGATTATAACCAATGTGCTGGTAACCGGTGTCCTGTTCCACATAGTGAAGTAGATCAATCTCTGGTAATAGTATGAACCGGACTGTTACTAAAACCGGCGTAAATATGAGGGGTGTTGGTTGGCTCGTTGTGTTCCAGCAGTCCCCGTTCGCATGTTGTAGTTTATAAAAGCCGATTGACTACCATCTCCGACTCATTCTGCGTATGAGAGGGACATGAATAACGAAACTCCGTCGCCATGGTCAGGACTGAATGAAATGTATCAAATAAAGGAGACGGAATCAGATAATTTACAGTTTCAATGCCTACTCTGCATGCCGAAAATTAAGCTGCTTCGCGCATCAAAAGACTATGAAACCACTCTGTAAATGTCTATCTTTATCGAAGCTTGTTCAGGAGGCTTATCATACATCTCTTCCAAACATATGTACTCGAACAGAAAAGTAACGTAAAAGTAACGTAAAAGTAACGTTCGTTATTTTTGAAAAGTAACGGTAACGGTATATCGTTACGTTTGTAAAAAAGTAACGTAGCTCAATAACGCGTTACTTTTTTACCAAAGTAACGAGTAACGCTATTTCGTTACTTATTTTCGGTAACGGGCACAACACTGATAGGAGCTGAACCAGCCGAGCTAGGGAGCTGTTTTGAGCGGGCTTGGCACTTGGATGCTCTTCCCAACGAGTTCGATTGGCTGTTTTTAGCTTTGGTTTGGAGAACGATTCTTGCTATTGTGAGATCACCAATAACTGTTGTTCTGTTCAAAGAAGTAGTCACTGAAGTATCAATTTTGCTCTAAGTCTCTGATTTGCCACCTTTCGTTGCTTAGGCGAATTCATGGCGACTGCGGGAAATTTGAGCGGCGTTTTCGGTATCTCGGGGATCGCGCTCCATGGACGAGTGGTTCTAAACCATTTTTTTTTAACCCTAAAGGCCCTTTCGGGTTTACATAAGGGGAACGTGATCCAAAGATTCGTACAACTGAGTCAAGTGGCAACAAAAAGAGACAAAGGTAAATAAAGGTAAAAGGCATAAATTGAAGGTACAAAGCATTTAACGCAATTTTGGCCTTCAAACATAAGATATAAAAAAGATGGCGCACAATAAAAACACGTACATCAAAAACAAGACACTGACAACAAATATTGCAGAGATACAAGACTATTCAAGGTTTAACATGTTTATAGAGTCCCAAAAGGAAAGAGTCCCTAAAAGGCGAGGGACTGTAATAAAATGTATGAATAAACGATAAGCGTGCAAGGCGCCTTCTTATGAAGAGGTGAAAAGTTAAGTCGAAGTTTTAAACTGCTTGCACTCGTAAGCTATAAATCTAGCAGGTTTGTTTTGAATAGATTCAATCTCATCTGCCAGATATGTTTGATGAGGGTGCCAGATGATTGATGCATACTCAAGTGGAGATCTGAAAAGGACAGTGTAGGCAAGAAGTTGTGTATCTGAGTTTGCTTGGATCAGTGTTCGTTTGAGGAAGCCAAGAGTTTGCGACGCCTTGTCAGCAATGTGAAGGTTCCACGTTAAAGGAGCTGTGCAACGATTTTAACGTTGAAAGAATTGGCATCTTCTACTTTTGACATTGTTTATCTTGTCACAAAGGAAAGAAAACACACCTCCTTCCTTCGAAATGTTGCGATTCCGCCGCGTAATCGCGAGGCAAAAATTAGAAAAAGCACAGGACCCAGTGCACTCTCTGCGGGACACCTGACGTCACGGAAAGAGGGGAGGAGAGGCGTCTGCCAATCACAACTGATTGGCGTCTGTTATTAGTTAAAAACGTTTTTAATCCTTTTAACAACACCTGTAGATAAGTTTAGTTCAGTCAGCTTATATATCAATCGGTTATGTCACATGTGGTACGCGATCAAACGCTTTCGCGAAGGCAATAAAAATGGCATCGACGTGTCTGAACAGGTGAACACAGCGGCGTAGACTTTCCATTTTCCCGGGGGGGGGGGGGGGGGGGGCAGGCTGAGAAGTTATCCCTGAAAAGGGGGGGGGGAGATTGAGATTGAGACTGGAGATTGAAGCTAACGAAAGCACGCTGGGATCCCATTTCCCATGTATTTTGTCAATAAAGGCAACGTGGCCGTTATTTTGTTTACATGCCACTACTAGAAGCTCGTGAGTCGTCACACGGCACGTAAACAGCGTCTCGGTAAGGATCATAACCCGGGCGGCCCTGCCCCCCCCCCCCCCCCCCCGGATCTCACCAGGGAGGCACGAGCCCCGATGCCCCCCCGAAGTGTACGCCTGTGGGTGAACAGATTGATGAAGGTCATTTAACAACTCGAACAGCTGCGTCTCACATGAACGTCCGCGCAGAAAGCCGTGCTGGTCAATAAAAGGAAGTTGATTGGTAGTTATTTGGGTCATGATCTGCGATGATATAATGTGTTCTAGACGTTTACATGAAACAGGTGAGTGAGGTGGGTCTGCAGTTGTCAAATGAATTTTTATCCCCCGTCTTAAATATAGGAACAACATGGGCACATTCCCAATCGTCTGGTTATTCACCCATGGAGAGGGATTGTTGGAACAGCGTTCCCAGAAGAGGGCCATAAATTGATTTGGTTAGCTTTAATAACTTTGTGGATATGCCATCCGGGCCTGGACTAGAGTTAGCGGGCAATCGGTCAATGGCACATATAACCCCATGAGTATAGAAATTACAATATCTTCTATATTGCTTTCAACTGACAGTTCTGATTTAGTCGAATCTAAAAGAAGATCATCATTAGTGAAAACACTCCTGAAAAACTCGTTAAACTGGTCGGCCGACTGAGATTCACCAAGTAAGGTGTCATCAGAACCCAAGCACGGAAGCACACTTGCAGGGTGTGGGTTTACGACCCTCCAAAAATTTCTTCGGGTCTGACCGTAGCATATTCGAGACATCAACGTCAGACGCCCTGCTTGGCCTCTTTTATCAATTTCTTGCAGCATAAGGTATACGCATGATAGGAGGTCCAATAGCGGTCCAAGTCAGAGCTCTTCGCTCGCTTATATAAACGCTTTTTTCCCCCAGATACTTCGTTTAGTTTTAGATGTAAACCACGGGGAACGCAGACAAGGTGCAGTGTTTTCATTTCATTTCATTTCATTTCATTTATTATGTCTCTCAGGGCCCGAAGGCATTACAGAGAGGAGTGGGGCACAGTAAATAAAACAAAGCAAATAACAATGAAAAGGCAAAAACTACACAAAATAACTACTAAACATCATTTAACAGGTTTGTAATGGAATAAAACAAATATCAATGGAAAGGCAAACAATACACAAACTTACTACTAAACATCATGTAACAGGTTAGTAATGGCAATCTTAAATTTATCCGAGGCAGTGATTGTGACAATGGCTGCGGGAAGGCGGTTCCAGTCAATCGAGGTTTGAGGCAAAAAAGAGGCATTAAAGGTAGATGTGCTGCAATGAGGGATCCCAACTTTTAGTTGATGATCGGTGCGTGATGATATGTAAAATGGTTCAGAAAATAGTGCTTGGCGGAGAGTAGGGTTAGAGTGATAAATCTTATGGAACAGGCATAGGCGGGATATCTTTCGACGAAGGGAAAGAGTGGGCAAGGATAGAGATGCTTTCATTAAAGTGGTGCTAGCTGTGCGGTGATAGTTAGAAAGTATAAAACGGGCGGAGCGGTTTTGAATGGATTCTACGGCAGATGCAAGGGTGATACCAGGGTTCCAGATTGAGGCGGCATATTCAAGTTTAGGGCGAATTAAGGTCTTATAAATGAGAAGCTTTAATGAAAGAGGGGCAAGAAAAAAGTTTCTTTTGATGTATCCTAATAATTGATTAGCGTTTTTCGTGACATAGTCGACATGAATATTCCAGGACAGATCATTTGAAATGTGAACACCGAGGTATTTGTAGGAGGACACAGGAAGGAGGGTAGAGTTATTGATGGAGTAGGAAGGGCAAATGTTAATTTGACGAGAGACACACATGGATTTACATTTAGAGATATTAAGTTCCATAAGCCAGTCGTTGCACCATTGGGTTACATTGTTAATATCGGTTTGAAGAGCTGCGATATCAGAGTCGTTAAGGATTTCTTTGTAAATAACACAGTCGTCAGCAAAAAGGCTAATAGAAGAGGAGACACGGGTAGGGAGATCATTAATATATATAAGAAATAGTAGTGGACCGAGTACAGAACCTTGTGGGACACCGGAGTTGACAGGCGAGTATGGAGAATTAGTTCCGTTGGCGTGGACAAACTGTAGACGGTTAGTCAGAAAGGCGTCTATCCAAGCGAGAACATATGGACACATGTTAAGGCTACTAAGTTTATGGAGAAGAAGGGCGTGAGGAACTTTGTCAAAAGCTTTGGAAAAATCAAGGAATATGCAGTCAGTTCTGGAACCCTGGTCAAGTGTGACATGGAGATTATGAGTAAAGGTAAGAAGTTGGGTTTCGCATGAGTAAAACTTCCGAAAACCATGTTGTGATGTGTTAAAGAAAGAGTTAGAATCCAGAAAGTTTGCAAGTTGAGAGTAAATTACGTGTTCAAGGATTTTGCATGGTATACTCGTTATGGAGATGGGACGGTAGTTAGATGCATTTTGTTTATCGCCACCTTTGTGTACAGGAACCACCTTCCCCACCTTCCAATCCAATGGCAAGACACCATGTTGAAGTGACTGAGAAAAAATCTTGGACAGGATAATGCTGGAATACATTTTAGTGTTTTTCAAAAATTTTGTGTTAATGTTATCAGTACCTACCGCAGAAGACATTTTTAGGTTATCAATAATCTTAGCAATTCCTTCACTATCTAGAACAACAGGATACATAGGCAAGAAATCACAGGCGGTAAATATAGGGAAACAAGAACTAACTGGAATAGAGAAAGATTTAGTAAACACTTCATTTAAAACGAAAGAACACTGATCATCGGATAATTCATCTCCGTCAGCATCCCTAAGCGTTATATTGGAAGAGAAAGAGGGATTAATAACCTTCCAAAATTGACGCGGGTTATTTAACAACAAGGAGGGTAACGTATTATTAAAATAATGGGATTTTGCATCTAGAAGTGCTTTTTTATACACACCAGCTGCAGTACGGTACGCCGACCATCGCTGTTCGTTGTCTGATAGCTTTGCAGCACGAAATATTCTTTTTTTCTTGTTTGCTAACCTTTTTAAAAACACGTTATACCAAGGCGATTCAGGAGAGGACGAAATAATGCGAAGTGGCACGTGCGCTTTCATAAGGTACGCAACTTGTTCTTTAAATAAACACCAGTTATTCTCAACTGAGCGCTCATCAAAACGATCCAAGTAAATATCAAGAAAAAGGCAAAGGTTCCTATTAATGGAATCAAAATCAGCTCGTGCATAATCAGAAATTCGCTTAATTTCTTTTGACCTAAAGCATGTAGGTAGATCTAAGGAAAAATGCAATAAGGAATGATCACTAAGACCTGGCAAATGAGTTAACGAAAAGATGAGCTCAGGCGATGTTGTTAAAATGAGGTCTAAAACAGAAGATGTCGAAGCAGCAATACGTGTAGGTTGAGTAACCATTTGTGAGAGATTAAAATCAATACATAAGTTCACGAATTCCTTGCACTCAGACGAGGAAGAACTAAAATGAGTAGAAACATCTGACCAAACTATGGAAGGATAATTAAAATCGCCCAAAAGAATGACTGGAGCATTTGGAAAGCGAACAATGACTGTGTTGATTGCATCGTGAAGTTTAGAAACAAAAGTGTCACTTCTAGGGGAGGGCGATAACACGCGCCTAAAATGTATTTCTTGTTTTTTAAATTGAGACCAACCCACACTAGCTCCAATTCAGATACCACGTTGAAACAGGAATGCAGGCAGCCTGAGACTCTATCAGTTTGTTGCAAAACAACACCCAGCTTTCATTTACGGAACGCTCATCAAACCCACTCAAGAAAGAGCTAGAAAACATAGACAATCTTGACGTCAAAGATTCCTCATCTGCTCTCTTGCAATCAAAAATTTGTTTCCCTAAAATATCACCAAGTTCATCTTTGAATGGAACAGGTACAGGCTCAGAACCAGACATGTTATTGTGCTTCACTGCTCCACCGTGTCTTTTAAAGACAGGTTTGTGTGTATTTTCACACTGCAGCTCTGTCATTACAGACCCTAGTTAGGTGTGTATGTCACTTGAAATCTGTGCCCCCATGTTCTTCTTTCTTCCAAAGCATTTCATTAGGCCCACATGTGGCAAGTGCTGTTTGTACTTGTCCAGCAGCAGCCGTGGAATGGGTGCACAATAAGCAGTACCAGTAGAGTAGATGCTCCAAGAAAGATGAAACTCGGCAGTTTGTTGTGTTGCTCGAAGCCCGGACACTGCTGATGTGAGGGGGCTGGCGCACCGAATTCTATCGCTTCTTTGAAATGCACGAAAAGACGACCTGGCGGAAAGGAAGAAATAAGTAGAAAAGTAGAAAGATAAAGAACGAGACAGAAAAGGGAAAGAGAAAGAGTAAGAAAATGCACAACAAGAGAGCGAGAAAGAGAAACGTAAAGAGAACACGGAAGGGAAAACTTCACGCCTCCTCCCTCTCTGGGGACGGCCAACCAATCATTTTAAAACACCCAACAGAGTCACAACCTACAGGGCGACAAGTCGACAGTTAAGTAAAAACATAATATTCTTTTTTTTTTCTTTTTTTTTCTCTTTGGTCGGTTTGTGTCGAGGCGCAGCTGTATCGTCGGAAGGATCGCCCTAGGCGGCGGGGGAGGACCGGAGTGGAGGGAGCGTCACGAGAATGTCGCTTTCAGGGGCGCTTCGAGCGGGCGTCTGCCTAATTGGGAGGCACGGAATGCACTGGTTCCCATGGAAGGCTGCCGGGTGTGGTCTCGAGTCGTTAACCGTACCAAACCTATCGGCTTTGCGTTCATTGTGTGTGCGGGCCGGGTTCATGGGAGCGCCAATCTTCACGGCACTTTCTTGTGATGTCCGTCCAGGAAAGCGTAAGGTCTTTTGTGTTTTATTTTAATTGTCCGTTTAAGAAAGCGTGTTGTTCTGCTCGTATGCTTTTATGACCGACCGTCTACCAGAAAGAAAATAGCGTGGGAATCCGGGATCATCTTTGGTTTCGGAAGACAGAAAGTGCCGGGCGGCGACGTCTGGTCGCGCCCAACACTGTCAATGTACTATGTTAAATCAATCTACCTAAGTTAGAGTTTAATACCACCCGACTAAATTTCACTTCGCAACGTGTTCGTCACCAGGCCCTTTGTTGCAAGTGGCCGAACACCGTCTACATCAACGACCTTCATAACTGTGACCCTTCCGTATCTTCGGTCGTACAACCGGCCGGAGCCTACCCGGCGCCACGCCAAGTCCGTTCATGACAACTCCTTCGCACCTTAGTAGTTTCGCTATACTTCGTTTCAGCTTAGGTTCGAGCGCGGCCTATGTTATGAGCCGAAGGGCCAATCGAACAGCGAAAAACGCACAACGTCCTGGCGCAGCGGCGTAGACTTTCCGTTTTCCCGGGGGAGGGTGCTGCGCGTTTATCTTCAATCTCCAGAACTGGAGATTGAAGAGCCAACGAAAGCACGCTGAGATTCCATTTCCCATGTATCTTAATTGTCAATAAAGGCAACGTGGGCGTTATTTTGTTTACATACCACTACTAGAAGCTCGTTACATGGCACATAAACAGCGTCTCGGTAAGGATCATGGCCCGGGCCCGGGGGGGGGGGGCTCAGCTCCGCCCCCGGATTTTACTAGGGGGCACGACCCCTATAAAAATGGTTATTGCCGTTCAAAAGAAATATTATTGCCAAATGGCAATAGGCGTCTATAAGCAGTTAATCAGCAGGCTACAGATGTTCATCGTCATTGCGACGTCATCCTGTTGACCCGGATAGCCATTTCGCCACCGTCAAATATTTGCCATTGTATTGGTTATTGTCGGTGCATCACCAGTGTATCTACATGTTAATGCTAACTGGCTTCAGGAGGCAATGAAAAGACTATAAATTTTATAATCTTTTGATTGCCTCCAATAGCCAATCAGCATTAGCATGTAAATACACTGGCAATACACCAACAATAACCAATAGAATGGCAAAAGGTTGACGGTGGCGAAATGGCTATCCGGGTCAAGAGGATGACGACTCAACGACGATTAACATCCATGGGTGGCCGTGGATGGTATTCGTCGTTTAGACGTCATTTGATCAACCTTCGTAGCCATTTCGCAACTGTCAATGTTTCGTCAATTTTCAGCTGGCCAGCCAAAATATCCATAAGAAAAGCATCCATGACCTCACCGGCTTCGGCAGTGCCGTTTACGGGCTGGTGCGATTTCATGGCCTGATACACGTAGTGCCGGCTTGCAATATGGGAAGAAAACAAAGATTGAAGACAAAGATTGAAGAACAATTTAAAGAACCAAAATTTATTAATCACAGTGTCATTAAAATGACTAGTGTTTTTTTGCAAAAGACTGAGTTAATCGCCCAAATGTAAACGATGAGTGAAAAAATGACCTTTCCATGCTTCCTGACATGTTTGTAAGGTGTGAGCTGAAAGAAGAAAAACATTATAAATTATGTGGGCATATAACCAGCAATATCCTTGCAGCACATTCGATATAATGCACAGAAGAACCTTGCTCACATGTTTTCTCGGCTGTTATGTTCACGGACACCGGTCCTATCGAATGTCCAAAAGTATATAGTATGTGTTTGAATTACAAACTTCATGAGTTGCCTTCCTGGCTCTTATGCCCAAAAACTGCCACTCAAGGTGGCCGGTATGACTACTTGGAACACATACCCTGTTCCTTTTGCTTTACTCCCTTTATTTCACCTCCTTGCCTCTCTGCATTGTGTTTCTTGCTTGGTCCTGTATGACACTAAGAGATTCAGGCTCTCACGACACCCCATTTTTCTTTACCACCTCCATGCCACCATGTTCAAGCAGTGCTGATTGCATCAAGCTCCACTGCTTTGATCTGGCATGCAGGGTGCAGTGATTTTGTTTGAGGCAGCTATGGTTTAGCTCGATGGGCTAGAATTTTTGCATCCTTATATTTCAATATCTTTTTAACGGCAACTATAAACAACGCACCACTGCGATGGCGCGGCTGTCGGCACAGCACATGTGCAGACATGTCTGCTCACACGAATCTGGTTCCTGCGCATGCAGTGCCCATAGCTGCTGTGGGCAAATGCAAGCTTGTTTGTGAACAGTGTGTTACTTATAGTTCAACCACAATTTTAAGAAGTGTTGAAAAAATTGTCAACCTGTAAAATAAGGCAATCTTTTTTACAGCCATAAAAGCTAAGGTGAAATAAACAGAGAGAATAGAGCTTCCTGAAACATCTATAGCTATCCCAAGGGCATTATCAGTTGTTACATCTTCGCTCATGTCATAATCCTTTATTGTGACTGCATAAAGACGCAGCAGCAGGGTTCTACTGTATTTCACATAATGTTAGAATGTGCAATAGCTTTAACTTCCACAACACATTAGCCAATCATAGGTTGTCAAAATGTGAACTCCACAATAATGCAATAAGTATCAATACAATAATAATCCCTGGAAAAGGGGTACAAGGGGGACAAACAGGAATCTCCTTTGTCCCCCTTGTCCCCCATCTCCAGAGATTATTATCGTCATTCTTGTCTTGAATAAAAGGGTCTACTTGTGTCTCTTAAGAGAGGGAAGCAGCTTACCTGAAAGAGCATAGTGCCCCCGGGACAGAAATCGTGAGAGGCTGTCCTTGACTTGCTTCCCCACATTGCCGTACTTCGTGAAGGTGTGAACTGAAAAGAGCAAATGAGAATTGCAATTAAAAATGATAATAGCCCCTAGAAAGCTACACTCAAGTATTGGTACTCTTTTCCTCATTGTCCAGTGCTGTCAAAACGGTCATTCATCCATTTGGATGGTGAAATTCGTTCATGTGCATGCAGCTTGTGGGCACTGCCATGTTGTCATTACGTCATTACTTCAATTGAATGTAATATTCACTTCACATTAGACAAAGATTTATGTATTACTTTTGATAAAATCTTTAGATGCATGGCAATTTTAACAGCAGCTTGGGGGCGTTCCCATAGATGCACCACTCTTTAGTCGGTTTGGAGAGTGAATCTTTAAACGCTCACTCTTTTTATCGTACGGGAGGAAGCACTATCTATCCCCTAACATCGGAAATAATTTTCCTTTAGAAATTAAAGCTATGACGGCCGCACAAGAAAAGTTTCGTACAAAAAAAATATAGACAAAATAGGGACAAAAAGAGTCCCAATATTTTTTGGTCATGGATCCCCAGTCAAGGGGTTATGAAATATGATCTTATTTTTCAAAGCAAAAACATGCCAGGACTATGTTATAGAGTGTATAGCTCTTTTTACTGTGGTCATAATGAGGTGGCATAGCCTTTGTCATTTGCCCAATAATGCTCAACAAACACAAAACTAAAACGAAAATTCGCGCAGACCAAGAGCCATTACTACAGCAATTGCAAGTTTTGAGCGTAAACATTTCGGCAGAGGCCTGCCTGGTCAGAAAAAGCTTAGAAATTCAAAAATTTCCGTCCACACACCCGCATATATGTTCCCTACATAAAGGGGACTAGCGAAGCGCTGTCATGTACGGTGGCAAAAGAAAGTATTCAGGTGTCCCACAAACCGGTATCAACACTTGGACGTATGACGCTGCGAATGAAAGGTTGTCCCTCTAAACAAAGAGCGCAGGGCATTGTATATTCAATTCTATGCCACCTACATTGGCGAAACAAAGAACTTCCCAGAAAGAATTCAACAACATAAAAACAATGTCTGCAAATTCGACCACGAGCGCAGCGCTGTTGCAGAGCACTGTGAGGACAATGACCATCGCACTGACTTCGCAAACACCCTCATGAATGTTGAGACAAACTTCTGCCAGCAGCTTTTTATAGTCATGGCATATCCAAACAACACCAGGAAACATCAATAGGTCCACTGGCACATTGCCATCATGCTACGTGAACGGACTAAGCCACCTAACAAAGTGAAAAAAAAAACATCATCGTATAAGAAAACGAAGCTGCTGTCCCCTATCTGGAAACAATCACCCCTGAAGAAAAAACCAAGCTGTTTTTGAAACGTTGGGACTTGTTGTAGGATTTGGTTGGCAATTTTTTTCAAATTCCTATGTATGAGTTTTGCATTTGTTTGAGTCATCATTCACTTTTTTACCGTATTTACCCGCATAATGAACACACTTCTTTATTCTGAAATTGACATATATTTGGATTATGCAGGGTAAATTTCTGCATTTACACACTTCGCAAAAATGTCATTTTAGGTGACCAGTGTGACACGGCAAAGTACTGTGGCATGTCTCCACTGACGGAGGCGCATTGATGGCTGGTCGTGGGCACGCTACAATAACCATGTCCTATAATTTGAAAACCTTTTTTAGGGTGCTTGCGGTGTGCCTTCTGTCGAAGGAAAAGCGCCCTCCTAATAAAACAAGCTTGCATGTGTGAGAAATTTATGTGTTTAATAAACGAATATGATCAAATAAGATCATACAAAAACCTTATAAGAACATATAAGAACAATATAGGAAATATATAAGATTATATAAGAAGTTATAAGAAACTGAACAGAAGTTTCTTATAACTTCTAATATAATTTTATATTGTTCTTATATGTTTTTATAAGGTTCTTGTATGTTCTTATATGATCTTATTGGATTATATGCATTTGTTGGACATAAAAATTTCTTATACATATAAGAGTTTTTACTAGCGAAGCTCACTCAGCATGGAGAGTGACGCGACCGTCCTTAGGCCTAACCACTTTCACGATTTCACTGTCCAAAAGCGCACCACAGATGACCACGTGTTTGTTGACATCAATGCATTCGGTGGGCGAAACATGTCCGGGGCTATGCAATTCCTCGACCCCAGCTATGTTAGGTGTACGCGCCGCTCGGTTTCATTGTTGATCACTTCCGCAACTACACACTTGCAGCCATGAGAGCGTGTGCTGCTATGCTTGGCCTGGCTTGACGTGGCCTGGCCGCTTGGCGGCGAAAGAAAATTGGCTTGGTGGCAAGCCGAGTTGGACGCAATTTGGACTCACGGAGCGAGTAGATACAGTAAATAAAAACATTCTGAAAACTTCTCAGGTGTTCCTCAACTTCAAACGTACCCACCGGATCAATCAACCACCTCCCTTTCATTACCTGACCCCGCCTTCTGCACATGGTTATGAGCGGGAGTGTAACACATGGCGAAAGATAGACATGTGACTGGTCCAACGAGCATGTAGCTTCTACCACGCTATCAGCTGGTCATTAAACAGAGTATAGTGATGCAGCACAAAAATATTAGTGCCATTTCAGAATGTCTGAAGGACAACACACCCTCAAACATACTGAAACTGTAGAGAGTTTCCTGCAGAGCCACTCGATTTGATTGGCCAGGCAGTAAATAAAAGATACACTCACCAAAGCACTGTGTCACCCATGATAAGCCTGCAACTCCCTTCAGTAATTGGGAAACAACCAAAAAGCCACAGGAATGTAACACTGGATCCTGAAACAGAAAACAGAACAGCAAAATGCAGGTATTAACACAATATACAAACTGCCTCAGGGAGTGACCCTTAAAACTAGCTACAGTTCTTTGGGCACCGTCTTTCTATTACAGATAATTGTGCGTGAGAATGTGCTGTCATTATCTTTCTAGCCCTGTAAACCTCTCCCAAGTCTAACGTCTCTGACGCTGGTTCCGCAAACTTCATAAAATCTGCCACTGCTCCATTATCAAGTTCTAGAGCAAGTGACAAGTTAAAATTTCAATTGTGGAGGCTCACAGACATTAAGCACTTGCTTCAAGCCCCTCGGCTGTCGAGAAAACACTATGTCAACCGCTCCGAAACATAGGCTTCGTGCAGAAGAGAGATTGAAGTATGCTGCTGATTCAGTAGAGCTAGATCAAATTCATCAACCATTGCTTAGCCGATTCACTATGCGACTCATCGTGACGACGAGACTTGGACTTGGCCAGGGCAATATGTTTTACAGAGAAATGTTTACTGATTTGACGGACAATGTCATTTTATTAAGCAGCCTTATTTATTTGCTCTGTAAGAAGCAGATGAACAGCAGTGAAGAGGAGCAAAACACAAATAGTGCTATGGACAACGGCAAGTCGAAGAAGTGATAGGACAAGCGCTACTTGTGGTTCTTAACTTGTCCTCGTACTGACATTTGTGTATCACTATTGTTTAAGCAACTTGTCAAGCAGTTCAATTTAGTACCAGTGAAGCGGCTTGTCAGTGGCCTTGTCATTCAAGCAGGGAACATGCAGACAACAAACCACTTTGATGGTGAAGACCTCAACATTTTCATGTCATCTCACAAAAATCGCCCCCAAAAAAGTTGATCCTGCACTTATGTTGCACAATCTATGCATCATCTGACGGCACAGTCTGGAGGGTCACACTGCAGTTCTCTTCGTGCGTTACACTCCCAGTTTCAATGCGGCGACCAATAATATGTTTCGGTGATGCAAAAAAAAAGGCATTGCTCTGAATATTTTGTTGTTTCCCTTACTTAGCTTATCAAAACACATTGCATGTTAATTGGACCTCAAGATAAACGTGTCACGCCAACTTACTAAGGATAACAGCAATCCAGTCCTTGACAAATTAACTGAGGGCAATAAACAAAGAAACAAGGAGGTCATGCAATAATTGTATCGGGGAGTGGCAACAGACCCAGGAAGTTCTGCTTCAGTTTTTGCAGTATCATCGATTTCCTCATTAGGCAACTGTTATCAGCCTTGGCCACCGCTCATGCATTACATTTTAGAGTGAAGCACACTGTACGATGGCATGTTTACTCCGTGACATGCCAACCTTTTTCTGGGTTCCCAATTATCCCGAATAATACACAACATTGCAAATAAAAGAAGCAGTTAGATCAATAGGTCACACAAATCTATGTGAAACGAGCTGTCTAGATCAGTGCATGCAGGGTGATTCCATGTGGGGCTGTATAGGAGCTTTACAACCACCCCAATAGCTTGTTAAATCAAACCCAATTATCCTCTGCTAAATGTGTGAGCTACATGGTCTTGGCAGACACTTCAAATTCCTCACTTACCCCACTTATAAGTCCTAGAGTTGTACTCCCACTGCTTGCATTTGCTTTGGCATCCAATCCCCCCCTTCCCCCGTTTTCTCCCACACTAACTGGCAGAAACACTGATCTTATTCTGCATGTGGCTGATTATTAAAAGCCTTTTGGCTTTTCAATCTAAGTAAATGCACATCCTGAAAAGGAGCTCATTGCCTAATGAGGTCTACAAGAAAATTTTGAAGTGCAGGATATATGAAGTTTGCTAGACCTATGGCGGACAATATTCACCCTCCAAATAAAAGCAGCACCAAATGTGTCGGCCACAAACCCGTGACAACTTCAGATGAGACTAATGACAAATGCATAACGTATATGATGATTACTGAACGACCCAATACTATGACCCAGAAAGGTGAACAAGAAGTTTACGTGAACAACACGCTTGCAAAAAGAGATCTAGAATGCCAAAGAATCAATGAAAATAAAAATAGGAAGACTTGACTGATCCTTTCTGAAGTCCCGATCTTGGTATCGATAGCATGCATCGATGCTTTCAATCAAGCTTTGAGGTGTGGCCACAAAACACACTTGAGTGAAGCTCCCAATTATTATGCTCTTAGGTGGACAAAAGGCTCACTTCAAACAGCTTTCAGCAATAAAAAAACATGCCAGATAATAACATCACATAGTTTCCCAAAAAATAAAACATATAAGCCTCCAACACCTCTCAGGGCTAAGGAAACAACCAAGGACGCACAAGAATGAAGCACCTGATCCCAAAGTGAATGGAATGCCAAGGTGCAAGACTGAATGCAAAACACACCGCTCTTCTAAGCAACTAACACTAGCTACAATTTCTCGGACACCTTCCTGGTAAACTAAGAACTAAAATATTAATTATAATTATATGTGGTGCATCACCTTCAGGATTGCTGGATGATGTGCAACTCTGGGAGCTCTTCAAGATTAAAGTGAGCAGAAATTTTTTACTTGGCCTGAAAATGTCTCATACTTTGTGGCTTGTTCAGAGTTAAGCAATAACACCGTAGCTATCTGCTAACACATTACACCTAGAAAGTATCACCTACGTAAGACAAGAATGATTGACACATTGTCTATTGTGAACGCCATTCTGAAAAAGACAGACTTGCACAGTCCATCCCACCATCCACGTGGCACACCCATGAGTTCTTTTGCCGTGCAGATGTGCCCAGACGCACATTAAATCTCTCTCTGACCGGCCTCCATGTCCACAACAAGGCCTTAACCTTTCAGAAGTGTGATCATGTGGCCATGGCACTCTGCGGATCGACTGCTGTGGTTACATGTAACCCAACAGCGGTGGATTTCTGCTCTTAGAACCTCCACATGGAGGGAATGAATTCCCAAAAAGGGCTACGACAGAATGTGCAAACCTGAACCGACTGGCTGCGTCAGCGAACCCTCTCCAAATTCCAGTCGCTGTTTCGACAGGGACGACGGGGAGCACAAGCTTTGTCGGTAGCGACGACACCCCCACGAGCCAAAGTCCGTGGCAGCACCTGCGACAGCGAGCCCTCCCATCATCCCTGTCACCAATTCGACTGGATATTACAGGAAGCACAGGTGATGGCGGTGGCGCCACCACAAGCCAGAGCTACATGGCAGCACCTCCAGCAGCGAGCCCTCCATGAGTATACCATTCACCATCTTGAATGGGAACAAGGGGAGTGCAAGCGCTGACGGTGCTACATACCTGGGATGGCAAATAATGTTTTGTAGCGACCAAAGTGGCCAAATAGCTGCCAAGCGAAACTCGGCATTCAACTCTAATGATGAGCCACGCTGTTTCGACTATGATCAACATATGTTTGCCAATTGCACTAAACCGCAGAAGCATGAAGGCTGCATCAATTTTAATAGAATGGGACCTAAGGCAACAAACTGCCAGTGAAAACAGTGATGAAAGCTCAAGGAAGTTACTTCCGACACTGATAAATAGATGGGACAACTTACCATGAACTCCTATTGATATCTGCCATGACGCCTGAACCTCGGCACTGTAGGTGATGTCAGTGGTGTCGTCCCAGGGAACTCAAACTAGGAGTTCACTGAGCAAGTCCTGCTTGACCAGGGCTGCACTGATCTTAAATGTGAAGAACAGATATTTTATGTTACATAAATGACAAAAGATAGAAAAGGCACAAACAATATCATACCTGCCAAGTTCAGAGAAACCAAATCCGGGAGAATATCAAAGCAGAAGGGTTTAAAAAGAACTATTGACAACAAATTTACATGAAGACAACTTTATTATTTATATATTGCACTGCTCATGCTCATGGGATTGCAGCCGTCTGCTGTGATAGCAAAAACATTATTTAAGTGCAGAAGGGAAAGGGGGGGGGGTAATTTATGTTTTCCAGGAGCTTTTTCTGTCAATCGTACAACTGATCAAAATTCAAAAGTCTTCCGGGTAATACGGGAAACTTGGCAGGTATGCAATACTAACAGACACAATTTGCTACCGGCAATGCCAAAAGAGAATGCAGGTTGCATCAGCTATGCATAAAGATACTTCGAACAACATCTACCCTATAGGGTGTATTCACGCAAGGCTAGCGAGCAGTACACTTTGGGTACATCACTATATTTGTGTTCGTGATAGCAGACAGCGGCGCGCGCACAGCCTCACGGGCCACACTATGCAGCAAATCTTACTCCGGTTCAGGTGACACCATGCACGAAAATGGTTTTGTTCTTGTGCGACAGTCTGCTGTTGCACAAGGAAAAAGGATGAACTGGGGAAAAAAAGACGAGGACAGCAGGCGTTGCACATTGCCAGTTTTTGCAAATCCCGAGAGTCCGAACACACATGCAAAATGGCTCGGTCGCTCTCCTTGAAACAAGAATGACTCGCTTGCATCAACGGGCAAAGCCCGAACAAAAATCATGAGAAGTGGAGAGTATCTGAGCATGTTAGTGAAGTGGGTCAGTGCACGTCTGTTTGTGTGGGGCCTGTGACTTTCCACATGGCAGCACCTTGGGGCACGGAAGGTGGCGTCGTAAAGTTGGGGCGACGTCTCCTCATACAGGCGGCTTTGGATGGGGAGACGCAGCGCGGGGTTCCTAAGGAAGCAAGAATCGAGTAATCTGTGAGGGGGACTGCCAACACTTGCAGTGTTGCTGTTTTTTTTAATGCGAAAACATTCTTTAGCTACTTCACCCGGATTTCGCTATACGATATCTGGCCTCGTAACAAAAGATAAACCTGTGTCGCGTGTATGTGGAGCAGCAGTAAGCACTCGTTCACATAAGCACTCTATTCGGAGGTGGCAGAGAATGGATGCGCACTCCACCCGGTTGGCTGCGGCACAAGGAGGTAAATCCGCGCCTCACATACATGACGTGGCTTTTGACTTCCGTCGTCCACCGCCGGCGATCGACCAGACGACCCGTAAGGGTTTATTACCATCCAGAAAATGCCTCGGGCTTGGGCAGAGAAACGTAGCTGGGCTGCCAGGCTAGAGGAGCGCTGGGAGCCCAAAGAAGAACCGACGCGGGACGGGGCGCTCCTCATTTAGCTTGCAGACAAGGGAGAGCCGCCCCCGAACTATAGTGCGTTGACTTGGTGAAGAGCGGCGGGTCGAGTGGCCCACAATGGAGCGGCAGTATCTGACGTCAATGATTGTAGTAAACCAGTCACAAAATGAAGTGTTTACTCAAAATTTGTGTCGTCGTATTCACAGTGAGCTGTGGCGTATGTCTCCCGATGAATGCTATCGCAATTCGACAGCCAATAATAGTGGTTTCTGCAGCCAGATTATTTTTCTATGATGTAGTTTTTAGCAAAGTGCAGGGGACACTGCGACAATATCGCTAGCGCTGGTGTAATACCTCCAACGGGATACTTGGCATCAACCTTGAAGGGTTCGACCACTGTTCTGGTTTACAGCAGTCGCGGATAGTCCTCGCCGTTGACTGGTTCATATCGGAGTACATGGACAATGCAGATTTTTAACTGATTGGTTTGTTCATCAGTGAAAGAGAGAGTTTGAAATGTCAAAAGGAAGCTCAATCTTTACCAATGAAGGCTTGTCAAGTATGCCCAACTTGTGCCAACCACTTCATCCTCCTATGAATCCTATCATGATCGACCACTCTGGTGTACTAAAGGCCATTGATCAGCTGAAGGTGTCTTCTAGCTCTGGCGATGACCAAATAAACTCGAAAATATTAATAAATACTAAACACGTCTCTTCAACTTTCCTCTGCGACATTTTCTCGCAGTCTCTTCAACTTTCTGAAATTCCATGCGATTGGAAAATCGCTAACGCCATCCCCGTTTACAAAGCAGGTGATCGCCAACTAATCAACAACTATCGCCCCATCTCGCTCACCAGTGTGTCGTCTAAACTCTTAGAGCATATACTGTATTCTAACATAATAAACTTTCTAGACTCCCACAACCTTCTTTTCGAGCATCAGCACGGCTTTCGCAAGTCATACTCATGCGAAACGCAACTAACAGCTTTTCTTACTGACGTTTACTCAAACTTTGATTCTAATAAGCAAACTGACGCCATATTTATTGATTTCTCCAAGGCATTTGACAGGGTCCCTCATCAACGTCTCTTACTGAAACTTAGAAATATTAATATCCATCCCTCAGTCGTCAAATGGATCTCCGAATTCCTCACAAATCGCACCCAGTACTCATCAGAACGTCGAACCGAAATTTTTATCGGTTCGGTTCCGGTTCGGGTTCACGGCTTTCGGTTCAGCTCCGGTTCAGTTCCGGGCAGCAAAAAATAACGGTTCGAACCGGTTCGAACCGGTTTGAACCGCTAAACTGAAAATATATTTTCCGCGTTCCCTTGGCAATAGGCACTATTTCAAGAGTGAAACAAGTAACTATGTAGCTTTTTATCTTTCGTAGAATCCACTTTTATTTTCAGGTACCAAAAATAACTTGCATTATTTAATTTTGATGAAACAGTAAATGCAAAGCTAGATTAATATATATGACTCAATATCTATTTTTTACCTCAGTTCCATATATTTTACCTGAATCTAAAGGTTATCAGTCAGGTGGGTCGCCTAAAATACGCATGATTCGCACAATTTTGCGTCGCAGTATCAAAAGTCGAATCCTGAGTTGTCTTGGACTTAGAAATTATTTACAGTGCATCAAATCATAAAATAGGCGCGCCATATATATCCTGAAATCTATAGTTTATAAAATATGTTTCACAATATATATGATGACGACGCAACCGAGCTAAAAGCAAAAATATTTTCAAAATCTCAGGAACGTTTTAGGACAAACCCTTTCAGTCTACCTTTTATAGAAACACTGAGCGGCAAGCACAACGCTTGCTTTCCTGACCAATATTGTTTACACTTAGCACCGTGATGCAGGCGAAAAATCATGCAGAAAAGAGTGACCTTCGTTTTCGGATCGGATCTGGCCTAAAATAGCGCGTAGAGAAGTAAACATATTCGAAGTAGCTTTGCGTTTGAGGTTTGTTCTTGACCAGATGCCGGTCAATTCAATTTGCAAATGAGCATCACATTTGCTATTTCTTTTTGTTAAATAGAACAAAGTAGTATTTCATAGTCTACTCGACATTACAGCTACTTAATTGGTCACTTTCTGACGGTCTGCGTGCGCAATCATCACAGTTCCACCACGTGCCTCTGTGGACTTTGTTTTCATATAGCCCATGGACACATAAAATTGTTGTTAATCAGATAAAAGAAGCAAGAGACTTCTATATGTTTGAGCAAGTTGAATATGCGTCAGGAACACAATTTATTTAAATCAGCGTAAAGGGCCCACGAAACGATTTTTGGGCTGGGATAATTGAATTTAGGTTGGAATTTTACTAATAACACATCGTTTAGTGGGCCAAAAGAAAGAAGGTAGAAAGTCAAAAGGCTAATTTTCAGAACAAAAATTCGAAAACACAGCGGACTATTTCATACCTTCTCCCCTTCGAAAGCTCTCTGCCTTTTCACTGTGATACATCCGCGGTACCCAAAGCGCGTTACACGGCCCAAACGCACGTCACACAACACCGGGACCTCATTTATTCCCTTCACCCCTAAGCTGACAGTGCGGTGGAAGCTATGCGCTTGCCGGAACAATCAGCCACCTCCCTTTCATCACCTGATGTCATTCTCTATGCTCGAGGGAGCGTGATAACGTGGCAAAGTGTGGCTTGCTCAAGGAGCACGTAGCTTCCACAGCACTGTCAGCTTAGGTTTGAACGGGGTGGGGGAGCAACGTTTGTCTGAGTTTTGAGCGACGGGCTAATCTTCTAGGGGAGAATGGCAGTGTCCGGGTACATAAACGAGAGTCCGAGCACGAGGGGAGTCCCTCCATTCCGTCTTCTTAAACTGTTTGGTATAATTCGCGATTTGTGAGTTGAGGAGAAAGCTAAGAAGGAAAAAGTTGAAAAATCGTTTCGCGACCCCTTTAAAAATAAAAAATAAAATGTTTAAGTTTCTCTTAAATCATGTATACACGCGCCTCTGAGGATAAAGCCGGAAAAGATTTGCAGAGCATATTTAGGACAATTTGGGGGCGCATTTACTTATGATGTATATTTTTAGGTTGATCGGCCCGTTATTTATATTGTCAAGTCTGCAGGCGGTGATAAAATGTTTATTATTGTCATCAATTAATATGACTGTTTGAAGTTCACACAGTCGCTTGAGATCGACACGGGAGGACGATACTCGAAAATATGTTATCTGTTGAGTCTGCGGAACGTGCTTTATTGTTCGCTGTTTGGCAGTGTGAAACACCGGGTCGCGGTGTATGCCAAAAATAACTGTGTGCTCACGTTATAGATCTGTAGGCAAATACACGAAATGTGCAGAAAGATAATAAATGATAGTCTTCTAAATGATACCATACACGACGACTTACTGCAAAAAGAAATATATAAAGATGCATGTTTTTAACGTAAACACGTTTGACGAAACTCCGTCTTGTTGGGTCAAAAATTTGAGAAATACAGACCTACACAACAAAGTCCCAAACATTTAGTGGCCATACGTTTCAACGGTTGTTGCACGCTCTTCTTGTCTCGATTTTATATTGGTTCAGACCAAGGACGTTATTAACAAAAGAAAATGTGGTCAAAATTCTGATCCTCTTTTACCTGTTATGTTCAAAATACACAAGATTCCTTGTTTATTTCATGCTTAATGTGTTGCTAGAGTCCCAGTCACTAGTTCAAGCAAAAGCGATGCAGATTAAAAAAAGAAAGAAATGGCAAGAAACGCTTGCATGGCATGTCAAGTCCAGATGCAGCCGATGCTACAAGCGCGAGCATGTGGTCCTGACCACTTGCACTGCAGGAGCGCGCGTACTTGAACGCTGAAAGCCCGGAGCTCGCTCTTTTAGCTTCTGCTACGCTCACACTTAAAGTGAAACGGAGAATTGTGTTGAGAACTTCATATTTCACCAGAAAACTGAACTGTTTAACATGGTTTACACGTGACATCATCGCACTATATGCTATACTTCGTTTCAGCCTAACTACAGACGAAGCCGATGCTCCAAGCGCGAGCTCCGGGCTTTCAGCGTCCCTGTCAAACACGCGCGATCGTGCACTGCAAGCACTGCTCAGGGCCGCATGCTCGCGCTTGTATCATCGGCTGCGTCTGGACTTTAGCTGAAACGAATTATAGTGGTCAGAGATTTCTTCTTGCTGATAAACATGATATCCCGTGATGCAAAATGCACGCTGCAGAAGGTTCGCGCTCAGTGCAACCCATGTATTCAGAAACAAAAATTATTCTTGCTTGGTGCAGCGTCGTGAGGAACGGCGCGAGCGACTGGCACCACGAAAACGCGCTTTCTGGCCGGATTGATTTTCCAAACGTAGTAGTTTCGCAGGATCACGCCCACTGCTCTGAGCCGAGGATGCGGAGCAGAGGAACCTTTACAACAGAGCATGTTTTTAACCCCCTCCTCCCCCCCCCTTTTTTTTTCATTTGACGATGCTCCTGCCGAGAATACTTTTAATTTTTAAGGCACTCCCCCTCCATTTGGGGGTGCCGATTCGGCAATTATATTTGTGCCATTTGTTAACAGTAATCCTTCATTTCTTTTATTTTGCACCCAAAAACTGTGAAGTTTTTGGACTGCAAGGATTTGAGTGGCCGCCGACGTTCGGCTGTCCCTCAATGGCCACTAGAATCTTTCTTTTCAGGTATCCCTGCCGCACACACTTGTAGTTCTATTTATCGTCACATTAATATGCAATATTTAGTCCTTCCAATGCTTCTATTCTCGGGGACAACTTTCTCAGACAGTTCAGGAAAAACGAAAACATGTTTCGGTGCCTCAATTATGTGTACATGTAAAATGGTTCATGCAACAATTTTTGTACTTTCAGTAAACACCGCTAAAAAGTAATCCCTGACGTTGATAGCTTCCAAAAACACCCATTAGTTTTCCTCTCCGCTCAATGGCAGACGCAGAAAAAATAAAGAAAAGAAAGAACTTCCCCTCCTCAACTTGCTATTACACGACGATGCGATCTGACGCTAGTTGTATACCGCCAGTGTTCATCATAGTCGTGCGTTGGGACTGGCAAAGAATAAAGCATGGGTTGAACTTGAGACATTGTTAGAGTTCGGCTATTCTCATCTTTTATTGAACAAGAGCAAACACGAATGTTGGGCGATGCAGATTACCAAGAACCCGAGCACTCGACTCGGGCTCATGACAATCGAGTACGGTGTCACATGACTCGCGGCGAGAAGTCGTGATGGCACGTGACTTCACGGTGAACGGTCTCAACAACGCTAATACATCTATAGTCCATTGTAACTCAAGAAGGTAGTGCGAGGGAAAGGAAGGCCGGGCGGGAGGAAGCAGACGGAACGCTGGAGAAGAGAGGGGAAACCTCCTCCTCTCTCCAGCGTTCTGTCTGCTTCCTCCTCCCAGGCCTTCCTTTCCCTCGCCCTACCTTCTTGAGTTGCAACGGACTATATTGACGTTCTGAATTTAAGTCGACTTGACGCGGTGAGTCATGCGACTACGTCTCGGGGCCACGTGACGTGACATTATTTGACAGCATGTCTTGACACCATGATGTCAGGTGACCACATGACACACGATTAATCGCAGTGCCAATACAAAAGTGCCATGAAAACCCACAATTTCTCATACATTGCAATTCTGTATATGACAATTTGATCACTACATATTAATACAGCTGCTAAATTTTACTCCCAAACACTCAATTTGTGAATAAAAAATTACCGTGAACCGTTTTGAACCGGTTACCGTTATATTTTTTCCGGTTCAGTTCCAGTTCAGTTCCAAGATGGCGGCGAAGATTTCGGTTCGGTTCAGTTCCGGTTCGGCTAAAAATAACGGTTCTGTTCCGGTTTTCGGTTCGGTTCGGTTCCGGTTCGACACCCTGGTACTCATCTATTAACAACACCAAATCTACCACCTGCACTGTAACCTCCGGCGTCCCCCAGGGAACCGTTCTTGGCCCCCTTCTATTTTTAATATACATTAATGATCTCTACCTCAACATCTCCTCTTCAATACGTCTGTTCGCCGACGACTGTGTAATTTATAGACCTATTAATTCAACCCACGATAATCAAATTTTGCAGAATGACCTCGCACTTATAACTCAGTGGTGCCACAAATGGCAAATGACTTTAAACTTTAATAAATGTAAATCTATATCATTCACCCGCAGTTCACATGTTTCATCCTTTTCTTATCACCTTTCCACTATCCCAGTAACTACCTGTTCTTCATATAAATACCTAGGCGTTCACCTTACCTCTGATCTGTCATGGACTACTCACATAAATGCTGTCACTGCCGATGCTAACCGTACTCTCGGATTTCTTCGCCGTAACCTCAGACTAGCTACACCTTCAGTAAAACTACTAGCTTATACAACCTTGGTCAGATCTAAACTTCAATTTGCTTCATCCATATGGTCACCATGGCAATCATATCTAACTAACAACCTTGAATCCGTTCAAAACAGAGGTCTTCGTTTTATTTACTCTGACTACTCCCCATACACTAGCATATCAGGATTACGCAAATCAGCTAACCTTGACTTACTTTCTGTACGTCGAAGGGTGTCACGTCTCACTCTTCTTCCCAAAATCTTTTACCACAACAACCATATAAAAGATTCTCTACTATCACCTCCTACCGTATTTTCCCTCATTTTGACCAATCATGTAAACCGCGCTCAATTACTTCGTCATCTGTCTCTTATAAAATGTCGACTCTACCATCTGCTATTGACGATTGGAACTCATTACCTGACCTCATTGTAAACATGACTGACACTAACAAGTTTGCTGCAGCCGTTAAACTCTTTCTTTCTGAAATACAAGTATAGGTTACAGTGTGTTTTTTATTAACTATTTTTGTTGATGTTTTTATTGTGTTCACTCCCTTGTATAATGCCCCCTGACGCCCTCAAGGAAAATAAATGATGGTGATGATGATGAACAGGGAAAGACAATAAGGACTTCACCCGAGGCTCTGGGGGGGGGGGGTCGTCGAGAGAATTTTCACAGTTTCAGCTAAAAGCAACGGCAACCTCTGAGATTGCTGCGAGGCAAAGAAATGTGTGCTCATGAACGGTGATTTTTTTCGATGTCGATTTTCCAATGCTCCTGCGGTAAGGAACTTCCATTCTAGTCTCTCGACCTTCTGGTTTGTCTGGTTTGGCTTCGAGTAGGCCGAGCCCACTCTATGACATATTAAATCAAAATAATGTCGGACAAAAGCCAACCTTGCCGACACTTACCCAAAACGAAGAAACTGTAACACACTCGACTTGCCGAAATCTTCATCAAGGTTTTTCCCATTGAGGCGTTCGGGAGTCCTTCGCGTTGCCTCCTCACGGAGAGCAACAGAACCTTTTCGCACTTGTTTGTCCGGACTCCGGGATTTCCAAAACCAGGAGTCTGCAACACCTGCTGTCCTCGGTTTTCTCTTTTCAAGTGTCACACAGTTTTTATTCGGGACGTCACCTGAAATAGAGAAAGATTTGCGTAGTATGACAATCTCGTTGATTGTGGCCCGTGCAGCTAGCTGTTAATGTGCCGCCGTCTCTCATCACAGATACAAATATGGTGATGTACAGTGCGCCGCAATATGAAAGACCCACTGGGAGCGCGTGGCCAAGGCGGTGGCTGGCGGGGGCGCTGCGAGCGCTCTGGACAATTCCATTCTGCTTCAAGGGGAGGACGCTCACTCGGGGCTCAGCTAAAGTGCAACGCGCTTATCAGTTTGTGCTGAGCCCCAAGTGAGCGTCCTCCCCTCGAAGCAGAATGGAATTGCCCAGAGCGCTCGCAGCGCCTCCGCCAGCCACCGCCTCGACCACGCGCTCCCAGTGGGTCTTTCATATTGCGGCGCATTGTACGCAGAGTGCATGCACGGCTCATCAGTCGCACATGCTCCACAGAAACTAAAAGAGACTGCCTATTGCTGCTTTCGATGCGGATCCCACAAACACATGCGTATTCCAGTGTAGGTCTTACCAAACAGGCTGTTTGGTAAGACCTACACTGGAATACGCATGTGTTTTGTGGGATCCGCATCAGAAGTACCTTGCAGATAAGTTAGAAAAACTTCAAAACCGTGCGGCGAGATTTGTAACAGGAAATTATAGTAGAAACAATAGCGTAACAGAGACTAAAAATGTACTTGGTTGGGAAACTTTATTGTCAAGGTGCAAAGATTTTCGATTGAGGTTCTTGCTCGCAATTTTTAATGATATGACCAGTGGCGTCACGAGGGTCAGCGGCACCCGGGGCGGTAGCCCGCCGCAACCCCCCCCCCCCGCTCTCGCGTGGCCCCCTCCCCCCCCCCCCTTTCCGCTCTCGCGCGGCCCGCCGCGACTCCCCCCCCCCCTCGTGGCCCGCCGTGACACCCCCCTGAGCGCTGCACCCGGGGCGGTCCGCCCCCCCCCCCCGCCCCCCCCCTTGTGACGCCACTCGATATGACTGGTATCAGGGTCAGCGCCCCGGGTGCCGCTGACCCTCGTGACGCCACTGTACTAATTAGCCAGCTAATTAATTAAAACTTGTTAATTAACTTTTTAATTAGTGGAAATAGACATGTGGTTCCAATTAGAAAGTTGCTGAGCGTTATCGAAAACCACTAAATCAGTGATTTTCAGAAAGACTTTGAGCGCGTGAGAAAAGTAGTAGCGCACTAAAGTTACTACGCGTGGAGCAGGTACAAGGCTGGGGCTAGATAAGAGGCGGAAAAATCGCGCGGGCGCTTTACCGCAACCGCTAGCCTTGTACCTGTTCCACGAGTGGTAAATTTAGTGCGCTACTACTCTTCTCACGCGCTCAAAGTCTTTCTGAAAATGACTGATTTAGTGGTTTTCGATAACGCTCAGCAGCTTTCTAATTGGAACCACATGCCTATTTCCACTAATTAAAAAGTTATTAACAAATTTTAAATAATTAGCTGGCTAATTAGTGTGTTTTTGGAAATTCCTGACGTCCGCCGTGGCTGGTAGTTTGTTCCCGAAGACAGATTCTTTTTTTTTTTCAAACGCCCTAATTTTTAGGATTTTTGAAAGTCTTCGCAAAAGGAGGTTTCATTTGGATCATTCAAGCAATGAGGTGCAGTCGTTTTTTTTTTTTATTTTGCTTCAAACTTTTATATTTTCTTGCGCGATTCCAAGAAGAATAATCCTTTTATTTTAATCTCCTGACATGTTTAGTTTCTGAGAGAAAAAAATCTCAAAGAAGCGGGAAAGAACGACGAGGTTATGACGATTGTCGTGTGTGGCGTTTTTGAATCACTCTCAATCTCAAAGTATTCAAAAGAGAGCGTCTATATTTTTAGTGTGATATATATGGAAGTAGATAAAACGACATTGCAACTACTATTTATTATTCGTCGCTTCAATCCTTGTAAAAATCCCCGAAAATGCCTACGGGAACAACTGTGACCTAAATTGCGGATTTTTTTTTAGTCGACTATGTTTAGTATTACTTTTAAAATAATACCACGTGTAGAACCTTTCATTGCCTTGTGAATGAAACAGAGTTTGTCCCTTTATGATCTACGAGCACTGAGAAATAAATTATGAAACAAAGAAGGTTTTCACTTTTCGTTCAATTAAAAAACGCTGCAAAAAAAAAAACATTTTTAATTTTTGTTTTTCGCGTTGCGTTTTTTTTTCGCACCCTTCTTGTACCCAGAATACATTCCGTTAGAGGTATTTGCACTGGTTTCGAGTTTTAAGCCTCTAAATATGCTAAAAGAGAGCAAATGCCGATGGTGGGTTTTGACGATTGTCGTGTGTGGCGTTTTTGAACCACTCTCAGTCTCAAAGTATCCAAAAAAGAGAGCCTCTATATTCTTTTTTATTGTTATATATATGCAAGTCGGCAAAACGACATTCCAACTACTATTTATTATTCGTCGATCCAATCTTTGTAAAAATACCCAAACATGCCTCGGTGAACAACTGGGACCTAAACTGCGGATTTTTTTTAGTCGTCTATGTTTAGTTTTGTTTTTAAAATAAAACCACGTGTAGAACCTTTCTTTGTCTTCCAAATTAAGTAAAGCTTATGCCTTTATCATGTACGAGTACTGAGAAATAAATTATGAAACAGAGAACTTTTCACTTTTCGTTCAATTTCAGCACTCTATATGAAAAAAAAAAAAAACTAGGGTTGGGAAATTGATCGATTAACCTACCGATTAATCGATTAATGATTTAATCGCGATTAACTTTTTTAACCGGTTAATCGGTACAATTTTGGCGAACCTATAAAGGTAAGAACTCAGCGCTTTCACCACGCAGACATGGACGAACTAGTACACCTGTAAGAAAGGCAAACTTTAGGCTAAATTTCAGCTAAAGCTGTAGGGACGAGATTTGTAACCCCAGACAATTGCAGTAGGTTACACGTGTCCCGTCCATTTCAACGCCGTTCGAGTGTCTGTTTAGCGCAGCAGAGGCTATTGTGAACCATTATATTGTAAGGTCGAGTCTCAAAAAAGACTGTTTTGGTTGGCAGCCGCTAAAATGCCGAAGATTCGCTTTACGTTTAAAACTCTTTCATAACATTTATAATAACAAAACGGGCATCAACAGGGGATCGTTTCTTCAGCTACCTCACATCACGCAGGGTAGATCATCAAAATAAGGTTCGCGAATATTCGTGCTGCACTAATATCTTTAAACACTCTTTTTTCCTCTTACCACTCATCAATGGAACTGTCTACCCGAGTCGCTTGTCATGGCATCATCCAACAATGTGTTTTTTTTTCAGAATTATTAAAGAGTGCTTGTACCTTATCTCCTGATATGTCAAATGTATTAATAATTGTATAAAGCTTACTATTCTTCTTGTTCTTGTCACTAGCAAACTTTATGTCACAAACCTAGAGTTCTCTTATTGCTTCCTGTGGCTGTATATCCCCCCCCCCCAACACACACTTTTTCTGTAATGCCTTTGGGCGCTGAAGGGCATATTGAATAAATAAATAAATAAATAAAAATCAAGGGAGGCTGCTCTTACCGAAAAATATCAACGAACCTCTTTTTCCTCATGCAGCTGAAGTAACAACCTGTGTGCGTAAGTGTCTTTGAACTGTTCTCAACTACACATGGAGGCTGATTCGAAATCCAAATTGTATATTCCGCCGTTTGTCACGAATTCAACATAAAAAAAGCTTTTTTTTTGTATTTTGTTTGAAAATGAACGAGGCCGATTAATCGAATAATTAATCGATTAAAGGGTGGCGATTAATCGGGTTAAACGTTTTAATCGACGCCCAGCCCTAAAAAAAAAGACACATTTTTAATTGTTGTTTTTCTCTCGTCGTGTTCTTTTCACGCCCTTCTTTTACCCACAATACATTCCGTTAGAGGTGTACGCACTGGTCTTGAGTTTTAAGCCTCTAAATATGCTAAAACCTTCTGTTCTGTTATCAACATGAATTTCGCATTAAAAATATAAAATTTCGCATTTAAAAATCTAGGTTTCCAATAGGAAGTGTATTTCACTCTAATGCTTACAATGTTATATTTTGATATTTCTAACGTAGTATAGATTATGTAGCGCATAGGGTTTAGGCTTGAGGCCTCTCCAATCATGGCACCGGCGGAAATTGTCTGAAAACCCGCTTTCGGCAGTTGTGATTTTATAGTGTTGAGACGTTTAGAATTGCAAGCTTGTTATTACACGCTTAACGACCTCAATGTTTTTTATATGATTATTTATTATACGTCCCTTAGATTAATTTAATAAAGAATAAAATATACAGCTATAACCCATAAACCTACCATCAGCATTTGCTCTTTTTTTAGCATATTTAGAGGCTTAAAACTCGGAACTAGTGCATATACCTCTAACAGAATGTATGCTGGCTAAAAAAAAAACGTAAAAAAAACGCAACGCGAAAAGAAATTTTTTTTTGTACAGCGTGTTTAAATTGAACACAAGCAGCAACATTGCAAAAGGAAGATTTCGGGAGGGGGCGCCCCCCCCCCGAAATCTTCCTTTTGCTGGGACCTCCTCCCCCCCCCGAAATTTTCTTGCTGGGACCTCCTCTCCCCCTTCTCCTCCTCAACAGCATTTTTTCATCGGCGGCCCCCCCCTCCCCCGAAGGAAAATCCTGGCTACGTGCCTGCTTCCACCGTATCTGTTTCTGCGCCAAAATCGCCGATTAAAGCCCAAATGGAAGTCACGTGCAGTTCCTCGAGTGGCCGCTGCGTTAGAAATGGCGGCGTTGTGATTAGCTCGGTTCTCGAGTACGGACCGGTGCCACTTTTTCAGAGCAGTCTCTATGGGAGTTACCCAACTGAGTGGTTCTAGTAACGTTGGTATTGCATAAATGCTTGAAAAAAACAAAATTGAGGTTCAGCTTTCAGCCGAGGTTGAGGATTTTAGTCGTCTATAAATGTAGCTTTTTTTAGGGGCGAAGCTCCTTAAGGCGTGGGTCTGTCCCTCCTAGTTGTGGGTATGTAGCCACTTCGAGGTTTAGTTTATGAATGGCTCAAGAGATGGCGTGTTCCGGAATTAACTTTATGTAGAGATGACAGATGGCGCTTAGCTCATGTTATAAAAGGCACTCGCTCTTGGCGCTGCTCGTAGTTTAGCTGATGGAGGCAGTAGACAAGGCTGCGGAGCGGAGAGCGCGCAAGGCGGCGGCAGCGCGCGCTCGCAGACAGAATCCAGCCGTGCGAGAGCGAGAGGCCGAAGCATGTCGTCAGGCTGCGCGTCGACGCCGCCAAGATCCGGCCGTGCGAGAGCGGGAAGCCGAATCGCGTCGTCAGTCTGCTCGGCGACGCCGCCAAGATCCGGCCGTACGAGAGTGGGAAGCCGAAGCGGCACGGCAGCGTCGCCAAGATCCGGCCGTACGAGAGCGGAAGCCGAAGCGGCACGGCAGCGGCGCCAAGAGGATCTGCAGAACGTCAGGGAACGGGAAGCGGCAAGAAAGCGCGCGTATCGGCAGGCAGACCCCGATGCAGCGAGAGCTCGTGAGGCGTCTGCAAAACGCATCAGGCGAGCTCAGCCCGAAGGTGCCGACGCGCGGTTTAAGCGAGACTTTCTAGACGTTTCGTTCGGCCATAGCTGTGGTGTGTGTGATAGATTGTGGTTCTCAAACAGTCTAGTCACAATATCTTCCATAAAGAACGACCAGGCTCGCGCCAATGCCATCGCCGTGCTGCAGCGCGAGTTCCCTGCCAGCAGCGGTGAGCGTGACAAGACTGCTCAATAGACCGACACGCTGTTTACAAACGATCCCGCGTTTGCCCACACCAGGTGTGGCACTGCGCGTGCGCAGAAACCAGATCCGGGAAAGGGGAAGCTTCGGCGCATGCGCAGTACCGTCGACAGCGCCACCGCAGCTGCGTGACGTCAGCGCCGCGTGTCGGTCTATAGCTGCGATTCGGCTAGTGGCGGGAAAGGTGCCTCCAATGAGCGTATCTTACGGCTACACGCACCCACCCAAACCGGATCACTTACCTCCTGAACCTTGTGGAAGAACGACTGATCGCTCCTCGTTTGCCGTTCATGAGCATAAGGCGGTTGACGCACGGTAATGGACAGTATGGCATCAAGGGCAAGTGGTTAACGTTCCGGATAAACGTCCCCACCACGGTGCAATGCTTACCTCGGAACATCTCCGACGACGTGGACATCGACGTTCATCCAGCCGCCGGCCTGCGTAGCAAACCGTCGCATAAGAGGGGTCTCGTAAGAAACGTAACATCCACGAGTGCTCAAACATCTCGAGCATTCCTGGTTATACAAGTACCTCAAAATCGAAATTGATTGAGGCGCCCCGCAAACGTGCAAGATCGACGGCGCCGACGACGACGAGATCGAGCCGGCGCCGGAGGTTACCGATCTTCTAAATAATAAAACTTGATTTGTATACACACACACACGGTGCTTTCACGTCTTCACGGCGGTGAGAGGGCGAATTAACGGAAGCAATCGCTGTTTACCTGACGATTCTATCCTGAGCTCGCCCACTCATCATCATTCACCACGTGGATATGCGTGACTTTTTGAAGAAAGCGGACCTTTGTTTTCATCGAGAAGGGACCGAGCCTCAGCAGCCTTTATCCATCGGAGGGGGAACTAATCCCTGAAAGTCGTCTTTGTTTCATCGGAAGGGGGAAAACTCTAATCTCCTCTCGTGGCTTCCACAATTCTACGTCAAAGTCGAAAGATAAAGCAACATGTGTACAGAAAAGGTAAGACCCTCCTCGTCGTTGGCCGCGACGTCACGGAAACGATGGGACGCTATTAGAGGCGGAGGTGGCGCAGGATATATGATTCCCTTTGAGGGGCATTTGCCGCTACCTTCTTGACCTGTACCCTACTATAGTTGTAATCAGGTTAAACCATTTTTGGAGCAAAAATAATTGTAATTGTAATTAAATTATAGTTGCAAAAAAATTACTCATGTATGGTCGGCTTCAATTGCCATGGCAGCACACTAGCGCCAGTTGAACTCTAGCGTACATTATAACTCATGGCTTGCACTTGAAGTTCGCGTCACTTGCAGCAGAAGTTGGCTGGTAACGGCACTGCTTTGGGGGGCGCTAGATTGACAATGGGATGACCATAAAGACGATACCCGAATTTCGCATTGACACCTGCCAATAAAATGACGCTAAAGCGGTTCTTTCGCAACTTGATCGCCATTTTAGCGCCTACCGCGTCAGTGCCAAACGTCAATAAAGGGGCGAGACGGTGGCCATAAAATTCAAGAGAGGGCAATAGAACGGTAATTGGGACAATAGAATGTCGGTCAGACGTCTACGGAATGGCGGTAGCCATTTTTATAGGGGGAGCCCCAATGCCCCCCCCCCCCGAATAAAGCCCCTTGATAAAGCCTTTACAAGTACCGCCAACCAATATGGTGGAAACGCGAGACATACTGCCGAGAGCGCGTGCCCGCCGCCATTTGCTTCGCTGGGTATCCAAGGCCGCTCATTTCAGTGCTGGCACCGCCATTTGCTTCAAGGGCCGCTCGAGACATGGGCCTCGTGCGCTCGCGCATTTGACGCTACTGTGCAAGGCAGGCAAACACATCGAGGGGCTTTGGGGATCGGTGGCCGAGCGGGCTCAAAGCGCACACCCAGCTCGACGCGTGGAGCGAAAGTTTGCGCCGCAGAACCCAGGGATCCTGGTTCAAGCCCCACCCCTGCCCGTCTCTCGATCTGACGAGCATCGTACCGGCGTGCGGTCGTGTATCACTGCGTGGTGCTACGTTAAAGACCCCAGGCTAGCGGTTGTACTGCACTGGCTAAATTCGCTCATCTGACAGCGAGTGACCTCGTCGCAATCTAAATGGCTGACCAACTACACGCTGTATAAATATCCCCACAACCCAACCCGAGGGCTTTACCCCGGAAGTCTACGCCTATGTCCTCGGCGTGCTCTCTTCAGTTGATAGGACCAGCTGGTATTCGCCGTCCTTCTGTGCACGTTCTCCGTTGCCGGCTCGGCGCAGAGAGCATCGCCATGACGTTGCGCTTTTGCGCTGTTTGATTGGCCCCTTGGCTCGTAACATCGGCCGCGCTCGGACCCAAGGTGAACAGTATAGTGCTCCAGTCCGCCGTCTCGACGGCGCCTCAGCCGAGGCTCCCCTGGCAAAGTCAGTTAATAGGTTGGGAGGAGGCGCCGTACCAGCTTGTTCCTGAAACTAAATCTTCAAACCCTCACAAAGCAGGCCCGCCGTAGAAAGAGCATGACCCCACGAGACGCGCGAAGGCGCCTGTTCTACACTTTTGCGACCCCTTAGAATTGGGTTCTTAAAACCTCTACAACGAGAGCTTGGAACGAGAGGATACACTGGCGCCATCTATTGGGTAGCAGGGTAAACTTGGCGGTCCGCCATACTTCTATTTCTCTCGAGCATTATCCTTCTTCTTGGTCGGCGGGAAATGCAGTTCCAGGGTCACCGCATAGATGGCGCTTGTGTGCCAGTGTGTTCTCCTCGTCCTAAGAAATTTTAAGAGGTTTTAACAGTCTTGGCTTCTCTCGGTCGTACTCGGCTGCAAAAGTGTGAACTGAAAAGGATACAATGGCAACGAAATTTCGGCGCTCATTTTTTGGTCTATATGTGTTCAAAGGAGCAGTATCACATCAGAACATACCAATATCTTGTTAAAAAAGTCTCAAAAAGGAGTTTTAAAACGAATTAAACGATTAGCAAAGAGCACCTGGTGGATGTCGAAGTCTAACGCCTCCAGCTTGTAATACCTGTCTAGGAATCTTTGACAGCCAGTTTTGTGTGTCGCAGAGTCGCCATTGTCCCTACAAGATTATAGAAGATTAACCCGTCACTCAAAATTCGTACGTATAGCAGCCGCTTCGGTGGCTGGAACGACTAGGCCATCCTCTCGACGTCACCCTCGCCGTAGTTTTGCTCGTCTCGAGACGACCCACGTCACAGATTGCGTTGATGTCACGTGGTCTCTGCTGGGCCTTTCCGAGCGCTTGCCAGAGTGGGCCGTTTATCAACAAAAAATACAGCCATCAGGCTCAAAATACAACGTGCGATTGTCATTTACGGATATTGTGGATCATATTCAACCTATTTTTGAACACGACGGGAATATTTCAAATTTCGCAGCATCCCTTAAGTCGGCGAAGGCCACACGCGGGAAGCGTGCTGAACTGAATTTATCATTTTCAAGAACATTTCCTGCAAACATACGCAGTAAATGTATGGACTGAATCCTAGATGGTTCGAAATGTGATGGCGCACGTAGGCTATGCAATCAATTCATATGGAATCTTTCAAGAATCTTTTGAAACAATGCGAAAGTTTGTGGGTGACGCATATCTCCAGCTTTTTTTTATACAACATTCCAGACTACCCGCGCTACACAAAATGAGAAAGCGTTAAAGTAACCCATAGTGTTGAGGCTTTTTCTTTAACAGTGGGGGACAGAACGCGGTTCAAAAACGACACAGCGGTCAACTGCTGGAGCCCAACGTCTCGCCCTCGTCTTTAGGGGAGTTTATTTCTTCAACAAAAAACATGCCGGAACATAGAATTATAATGATACTCTTATCTCCCTAGTAGATAGAGAAATTCAAGGAAAATAAAACACACGAATGTACACACCAAGACACCGGCGTTTTTTTTTTTATTTTGCTCAAACAGCGTGTCGAGGACGCAAAATTTTAACACTTATAGTAAGTTACAGGTCAAGAAGGTAGCGCCAATGGCTCAAAGGGAACCACAGGTTCTCCGCCACCTCGCATCCGATAGCGTCCCATCGCTTCGTGACGTCGCGCCAACGCGATGAGGCGGGTCTTGCCTTCGTGCACATATTTGCTTTATCTTTCGACTTGACTTAGCATTGCGGAAGCCATGAGAGGGAGATTAGAGCTTCCCCTCCGATGGAAACAAGACGACTTTCGGGGATTAGCTTCCTCCCGATGGATACAAAGGCTGCTTTCATAGCGCTCGGTTCCCCTCCAATGCATATAGAAAGGTCGCTTTCTGCGTGACTCGGGATAATTGCTGGTTCATTGGAAGCGGAACAAGGAGCGTTTCCAGCAACTCTTCTTTTCGATTACGGAAGGATTTGAAACGGCGTATCACGCTTGTGGGAGGAGCTTTCCTACCTTGTTGACTCGCAACCGACTATAGGTTGGGGCCCGAGATGAGCCCGTTTTACCACAAATAATTTCGAAACATGCGTAATTTGTCAATGTATGGTCACGCGGTAGAAATTTACATTGGTCTTGTGTAATGTAAAAACTAGTATCGCCAAACGCTCATTCTTTCGCCCAGCAAGGTGGTAGAGGTCACAACCAGGTTGCGTCAGTCTCGATCCGATAACTTAATCAAAAAGTTATGAGCGATTTTCTGAAAATTTTAATGGGAAACACGGCCGACGGAGTTTTCGAACACATGGGCTCTATGGCACCAGAAACCGAAACAGGCAAAAATGAACTCCATTTTCCCATTGAAATTTTCTAGAAAATCACTTATAACTTCTTATTAAGTCATCGGATCGGGCTGAAACTTTGGCATCTGTCAGGACCTCTAGCTCTACCTTTGGGCGGAGAATGAGCGTTCGGCGATGCCAGTTTATTTTTGCGGTAAAAAAGACCGTGTAAATTTTCTTTTGTGACACCCTGTACTTACGATAAGAAAATCCGAACCGACTCTTCGTACTAACTCCGTCAGCCGTCTATATCATCGTCACGTGCAACTGGGGCGAAGGGGTTCTGATTGGACCGCTGCAGAACCGTGAGAAGGAAGAACCCCCAAACCCTCCACCCTCCCGTGGGTGCGCCACTGCGGGAGACTGCAGCCACACCAAAACACTGCTAGCGTGAATATCTATCATCGGCGGTTTTTGCATGTTGCTCGGGCAGTGTATCATAGGCGCAGCGTTGCGCATCAAATGAGCAGCTTTTCACCACATGGGAGGTTTCCGGTAAGAGTGCACACCGGTGAATGCATATTGGCAGAAATGACTCTCAGCTCGTGCCGTGCACATCACCAGTGCAGCGGTGAGCGTAGGGAAGGAGGTGGGGGGGGAATTTACGTGAAGGTCCCCGTGGCGGACATTACATTAAAAAATCGTCAAAAATACGGACAAAAAAATTTTCCTTACGGATCACTGAAAAGAGGAAGCACAGGCCCCCCCCCCCCCCCCTGTGGTTGCGCCACCGCCACGGTCAAGCCAGCTACGGAACCGTGGCTCCGGGGTCTCTGTCGTCTGAGGTATACAAATCGATTGATATTTCAATGCGAAAGCATTAACTGTCTCATGGAGCGAGCCGACGTCACCGGGGCCGAAACCGCGCCAAACCGCAACCTTAAATCCTTTCCCCAAGCCAAGCCAGCCTCCTAGCCAGTGAAAACCAGCCGCGCAAAAAGCCAGGCACGGCAAACATTTACACTGCGTCTCTGACACGGCGCGCGTCGACGAGGCTTCTACCTGCCGGACACGCAGCGCCACCACGCGGAGAGGAAGTATGAGGGGCCAGGGTTACATGCTTTCGCACTCACAACTCATAGGCAGCAGCGCAGCACCCGAGCCTTTTGCACTCTCGGACATCTTTTTTCGAATCATAAGCGTACTACCAGGACAGCCAGTGATGGTGCCACCCTTTCGTGACCCTCTTCTGGAGCTCCTCCGCAGTCACGGCCGCGCGAAATTCCTGCTCCTGTGTAAAAATTCTCCACTCAATTTGTTCCCGCTACTTGTCATCGTAAACGTAAAGTGCCACCGCGTCGCTTTCTCCCGGCCCGGCAGGACGTTTATGCCCCGGAATTGGCAGTAGGGTGTACACCTAACGCAACATAGATGGCGAAAGCATCACGCTCCACCTGCCGGCAAGTTCGTTTCGGTGACAGGTTTTCCAGTGCAGCACTTCGTGAATGCTGATGTATCAGGGGATTAAATCTACCGCGGGTGCCAGTGCACCTCAAACGAACTCGCTGTAAGATTTGGAGCACAGCATTGGAGAAGCAGGACTCAAACCGAAAAACAGATGACGTTTCGGGTTACGATATGCTTCGCGACGGCTTCCTGTTGATGTCGGTTTCGTTTCGGTTTTTTACGGTTTTAATTTTATGGCCTTGTCTTCGGTTGGCGACTCATGTCCAAACATAGGCTACTTACGAAAATCGTCGGTCGTGTGTCGGTTCTGTTGACACCTCGCCAAGCCGAACTCCACGGCTTTCCCCCTCGCGCTCCTTCACTTTTTCTTCGGGTCGGCAGGTCGTCAGGACTTGACGTCACAGGCCACCCGCCAATGGTGTGCCCTGCCGCCGCCATATCTCTGCGCTCACGAGGTCGCCGGACCTCGCCGACCTCTTCTTCCACCACCGCCGGAAGGCCGTAAGAGGTCCGGCTTCTGGGTGGATTTGGGAGATTCTCGTGCCGCGGCAGCGTTCTCGGCCGCCCCGGCTTAGCTTTCCCCTCTTTAAGTCAAAATCCACGTTCGTAGGCCCGGAAAAAATAAAAATAAAGCGAAGTGCATGCGGCAAAAGCGGAGACTTTTTAGTTGTACGTATAAACACCGAGAGTTTTCACAGAATATATATTTCACTTTTTATTAAACGCGCCCATAGAAACGATTTTTAAGTTGGGATATATCATTTTAGATTGGGATTTACCAACAGCACATCGTTCAGTGGGCCAAAAGAAAAAGGTAGAAAGTCAAAAGCCTGACTTTCAGTGCGGCACTTGAAAACACAGCGACCATTTCAAGTTTCTCGCCTTCGTAAGCTCTCTGCCGTTTTCACTGGGGAGCACATCCGCGTTCCCCAAAGCGTCATCGGAAGTCCAAACGCACGTCACACGTGAAACCGGACCTCACTTATTCTTTCACCCCTATGATGACAGTGTGGTGAAGCTACGCGCTTGCGCCGGACCAACCAGCCACCTCCTTTCACCACCTGACCACTTCCCGTGCGCGTGGTACGCGCGAAGCGGAGCGCGATCACGTGCCGGGCGTGGCTGGCCCAACGAGCACGCAGCTTCCAGCAGCTGCCGCCAGCTTTCGGGGTGAACGGCAGTGTGGAAAGCAATAAACGCTTACGACGGGCCAGCTGGTACATCGCGGGAAATAAGCGCCGCCGGAACATCGGACAAAGAGAAGAATAACAACGACCAACGCTGCACCAATACGTGCAGCCGTGCAGTTCCCGGAGTGGCCATGGCGGGAGAACAGCGGGCAGGCTATGATCGCCTTTAGTATGGCGAGGAGATCGAACCAGGGGGCGTCATGCGTTTACCGTGTTACAACACCGCCTGCGTGGAAAACAACTCCGGCGTTCCAGTCGTGCTGCCGTTGGCTGCCGTGTTGTTGCCGCGTTCTGCAGGTTTAGCAGAATATAGTACGCTCTTGTTTGCGCACTGCAGTGCTCAGCGCATGCTTTAGAGCTTGGAATCAGTTTCCATCGCTTTCCTGCCGAAAAAAATAATCTCATATCGCAGTGGATAAGAGTTGACTGCGCACGACGCGGTGTGTGGTCGTCACTTTTCAAGCGATGCTTTCCAAGCAATCTACGCTAATGGATCGAGGCATGTAAGCGCGTAAATCACGCTTGCATCGACATCCGTTCAAACCGTACATTGTATTTTATAGGTGTTAGATATTCTGCCGAGCAACCTGCAGAACAAACCGAGCAAAGAAAAAAAAAGAAATTGCCGGTAGTTGTTCCCATTGGATTTCGTGGAAAGCGAATACTCAAAACGGGAACTTCTAGTTGTGTGGGCAGCTCGAGTGGAAAGGTGTCCGTTTGTCGTGCCGTGGGTCCCAGGTTCTAATCAAAGTAAGGCAACTTTTTTTTCTTTTTTTTTTCATAATACATTTGGCGATTTATGTTTATTTCTTTTTAGAATAATCATGTGCCGTCCAAAACTCTCTGCAATTTTTTTCCCTCCAGTGGTTGTGCTGGCTGGCGGCAAAATATCCCCACCTCTATTTCATAACAGTGTACAAGACGAGGTTCTCGATACGCAACAACGTTCCGTCGGAGAATCTTCCGAGGGATCACACGACCGGGTCGTGAGGCTTCGGAAGCCACCGAGAGGTACTGCTCCATTTGATCACTATTTTATTCCAGGCTAACTTTTACACTGGAACATATTAGCTAGCAGCATCAGTTCGATATTGTGATATTTGCGCAATTGCGTTAATCATTTTGCGATTCCTATAATTTCTGATTGAACAATGCATATATGTGTATGACTAAGTCCTCATCGTGCAGAACTTATTGATATTTCATCGTGAACCGTGCACCTTTGAATAACCGATAAATTAAACTGAAAAAGGCAACTTAAGTAACGTTTAATGCCAATATGCAGTCTAATTAGCCACATTCTACATTATAATGTTCACCAGTGTGTTCTATATTTTGGCATTTCGAAGAAAACGTAATGTAATGACTATTTTGGTTGATGTTTTGGTGAAAATTTCTCCTGACGACGCTGCGCTCAATTACATGATCACATTTCATGCACGTCCTCGCCTTCAACGAGGCACCTGTTGCTCTCGCCGTTGTGGCTGATGATTGTTGAAAGGAACAGGGACACTGAAAAGCAATGCGTGTGTTCCGTGAATACGGTTTCTCCAACCTAGGAAGCGCACAAACATCGCCACACAGCGTCAGTCACGCACGACCTGGCGCCCGCAGCCGGAGCAACGCGGCCGATCGCGAGCGGCTACACGTGGGTTGGTTTTTGCTTCCAACAAGAATGCGGCGACATTTAAAGCAAGGTGAGACAAGCAGGGACTATCCTACCCCATACGCAGATGCTTTTCGAGCAGATAAATATCCTCCACATACCTTTCACGAGCCTCGAGTCCTCGTCCTCCACGGCTGAACGAATACTAGCGGCGGGATTGTTATTCCCGCAGAATAGTTCCGACGGCGGCCGCTAACCAGCGCCACCGTTCGATCTCCTACCCAATAGGAAGGCGGACCTCGCTGGAGCGCTTGGATCTCCTGGGCGGAGCTGAAACGGATCGTCTTGTCGCATGCAAGGTCGGAAGCGTGTGCCTCAAACTGTCGCGTGCGGCAACTCGGAGCGGCGTTCGGACTGTCGGATCGGACGTCGGATCGGACGATTCTGCCATCCATGTGTCTCGCGCTTCATTTGTTGTAGTCTGCAATTATATACTTTTCCTTTTCGGAAAGCACTCTAACCTCCATATCGTTTTTTTTAAGTAGCCGCCCCCCCCCCCTTACTTTTCCTGTGGTTCTTTGAACTTTGTTGTTTTGTCTGCTGGCTCTAACCCCATGTCACTTTACCCCCGCTCTGTGGTATGGGCAGAAGCTTTGCTCTGTTATCCAGGTTTTATCAAACCGAATAAAGCTTTATATTATTATTATTACTTCAAAAGCGATTAGTCTGGCAACGGTAAAATATTGTCTTGATGTGTTCTTCTTTTTTCGGACGAATAAAACAAAAATGGCTCATCATGTGTAGTAGCGTGCGATTGCTGGTTCATTCCGTCACGCGATTCTTGGTTCCATGCGTGAAAGAAACTGCGGTAGAAACTATGTCCGGCTAACGCGATGCAGGTTCCGGGACCCTCCGGGTGCGTGTCAAGAAGCTTCCGTCGAAACTCGTCTAGCACGCCGCGACCAATCCTCCACGTCCAATCAGCCTTTCACTGTGCAAGACCTCTCTTGTGACAGTGGTGTACTCAGAGGCTTCCTCAAAATTGAAGGGGGGGTGTACACGCCCCCCCCTATAGGGGTGTGTACTAAGAAATCATCAGGCCCTGCAACGACTTTTTGACTGTTTAACAATTTGCACCGAACCTGAGCGCACTGAACATACTAAGTTAGTGAACCTTTTCTTTTCTCAAAATTTGCTTTATTTAAAAGTTACAGTGTATAGTTAAAATTACAAAAACAGGCAAAAAATAACCTCCTCCATGACGCCCTTGGTCTTCTGTCCCTCCTTTTTCCGCGCCGGAGGATTTCCTGCTGCGGTGACTGAGGAATGTGGGGAGGGAGGGAAGACGGGGAAAGGAGGAGATGCCGAGGAAAGAGAATTGCCCGGGAACGGGCAAAGCTCTCTCTTCTCGGCTGACATGACTGGACCTAGAAACGTCACGACTTCTGTCACATGCCGCTCGCGTTCGACACCACGGGGCGCTCCCGTAGGAGGAGGAGGGGGTTTCCGCGTTGTCCGGTTAAAATATGACGCACTGATATTTAGTTGCTTCTCCGTCAATCTGGGCTGCCCGAGCCACAAGAGACGTGGAAACCGGAAAAGGTAGACGCTCAAATGAGGTTGCAGGGCCCCTTTAAGCGTGTTGCACTGCGCGGAGTTGGAAAAGGCGTGTTCAAACGCCCATCCGCCAGCCCAGAACTTCGTTGCTTCTAAACCGAAGCCTTCTGGAGCAGGATGCATGCCTGTGTCATCTGAAGGCCTTGGGTTAGTAAAGCCAGTTGCGCTTCGCGCGAAGCCTATCACGGTGCTCTGTCTTGATCTGGCACGCAACAGCGGCGTACGTTTCTGTGTCGCGGGAGGAAACGTCGATTTCTCACTTGGTCAATGGTGCCACGGTGCGATGTTGGAGCTTCGCAAACCTAGGGGTGGCAGACAGTTTCGTCCGTCCTCACCGGCGTCTGCTCGTCGTCCCCCTCTTGTGGATGCGCTTGGGAGTCGGACGAACCGGCGGATATGTCGTCACGTGATCAATCCGTCCGCGGATGAGTCCATCGTGTGAATCGGCTGTTAGTGCGTCGCTGTGATCACCTCTTCCGCGATTGGCCGAATGTTGGCTGTGTCGTTCTCAAAGGATTTTCGTTGACGGAAATTAAAGCATGTAGAGAACTTCAATTTTGACGGTGTTGGCAGCAGTGTTGCTCTCGTGAGCGCAGTGATTTCAAGCTTCCACCATGTTGATTACAAACACCATCGAACTTGTTCGCAATGTAATGACGTCACGAGAGAGAACCATGTGGCGCTACTAAAACATCTTGGCAGCCATTGGGGAGTATTCACTGGGGTCCATGGCTGTGTGCGCGATTGGTGAGCGCGTGCTGACAGCGAGCTTCGGCAGTTCTTTTGCAACTGCATTCCGCACAGTCAAGGTTGACGGTTTTAGCCGTCTATTAATGTGAGCTCGTTCTGAGCATGCGCTTCTGTTAGCCTAAAGCAACGTTACTGGAGCAAGCTTGCTTCAGTAACGTTGGCTTAAGGGTGTGGAGCGCCACCTTCTTTGGGGCAGGACAGAGCTGTACATGTAGTAGAGTTTGGCCATTATTTTGGGAACCTATAGGAGACAAATCACGCGAGGCATGCCACTGGCCGAAAGCGGGCTGGGCGTGTTCCAGGGCGTCTTCACTGTGTCTTCACTAAATTCGAATGTGCCAACCCGGAGCCGAAATCATACTCCGGCGGTGGTCGCGAGAAATGAAATTAATAAGTGCGTCTCAGTAACTCGGTGACTGAAAATATGGTTCACGTGATGTTTCAATAACGGCCATCCAAGATCATGGTGGAAGAGCGCAACTAGCGGAACGATCGACGTAATCCGTATGCCGAGCGCCGAGGGCCGGGAATCTGCCGTCCGAGCGGTCACACTCGTCCGAGCAAAACAGAGTTCAAACGGCACATTCGTTTCTTACATCTTTCTGCATGATCGAAATCGAAACATGACGCGCACCCTACTTTCCAACCAGGAAGGGTTACTACATTTAACTTCTTACGCGCTTAATAAAACCACATACCCATGATTAAATCTGTTTCTCGCTACCACCGCTTGGGGATTCTTTTTCGGCCTCCGGTTGGCCAAGAGAGCATGTCAAGCCCACTTTCTCCGTTTGGTGCACGCCCTGGCTTTGCCCGCGCCTCCCATTGATCAAACTCCTCTATACACGACTCTGGGGCAGGATAGAGAGTTTAGATTAAGGAGAGGTCCATCTCAAACCATGGGAGCGTTCGCAATCCAATGGCGGGCACCTCCTACGGCGACCGGTCGCAAGTGCGCATGCGCTGCGTTTCGCGTGGCGAGGAGAAGAAGCAGGAGGAAAGGCGGAGTCGCTTGCAGACGACTAACGCCCTAACGCTCTTGTCACTCCTCGCAGCTCGTATTGCAAACGCGCGATCGAGCAGTTGGCAGCTCTCTGTAATACGGGCTCTCAGGAGGCTAACGTCGGGTATTTGCGCGCGACGGCACCGTCTGCTCGTGCACTGGAGAGCCTGTATTGACAGAGTGTTTCCAACTGCTCCGATTGGGGTCACGTGGTTTGTGGGCCGCATTTTGCAATACGGGCAGCGAGGAGGTGACGAAGGCGTTGATCGTCTGCAAAGGCCTCCGCCTTTCCTCCGCGCCACGCGAAAACGCAGCGCACGCGCACTTGAGACCAATCTCCGCAGGAGGCCTCCGCGATGAAATTGCAAACGCTCCCGTGGTTTCAGATAGACCTTCTCTTCGATCGGCTTTCTAGCCGATGATGATGATGCTGCTGCTGCTGATGATGATGATGGTGATGATGATGGTGATGATGGTGGTGGTGGTGGTGTGGCGGCGGCGGCGGTGGTGGCGGTGGTGGTGGTGGTTTGCGGCTCTTCCCTTTTGAATTGGGCGGTCCCGTAGAGCTTGGGACCTATAGATTGTGGGGATTTGGTTATCCCCGTTGGTGAACTAGCATCCACCAGTTCTCTAGCCTCCCAACGAAAAAAACAAACAAATTAGTCGTCAGTTGTTTATACAGCAGGAGTTTAGTCTGCCAGAACATGGCGACATTGTTACCCACTGTAGATAAGCAATTTAGCCAGTGCAGTACAACCGCTAGCCTGGGGTCTTTAACGTGCACCACGCAGTAGTGAGAGGAAAGAGGCAGTGTCCCAGTCACCCAGTGAACTATGATGTTGCGCGATAGACAAAGAAGAAGTAACGGACTTTTGGGTCGAATCCAGTGGGTAACTCCAACGAAACTCGCTTTATTATGATGGACTATAGCGGTGAGAAGCGGTTCATTTCCGCCGTTGTTTTAAGCGGCATTACCTTCATACGTAACGCAAACTACGTGGACCACTTGGAGCATTGAAAATACTTAATATTGCATGGTTCCATTTTTTGCTTACAGATTTCAGCAGTCACTACGTGGGACAATACCTCAAAGCGGAAGGGTAGGTTTAAATATTGTTATGAGGTTTCTTCGGCGTAGTAGGAAATGCAGTACCATTCTAAAAGGCGCGTCCTTCCTTTTGCCCAATGTCTTTCTATGCACGGAGGCAGTTTTGTACAGCTCGCTCGAGTTCTTTCGCATCGTCTGCGTCTGCCGGAGTAGTATGCAACATAAAAGCATCGTGTGGTATTTAATGTTTATGCCAGAGCTGGTAAGTACAGCTGCGAAATCGCGAAACGCGGTGCTGTTGTTCCCAAGCGCGCCGATAGCGAGAGTGCCAGTCACGTTCCATGTCTCAACGCGGGGGTGGCCGGCAGAAAATTGAGGGATAAGATAGCTTTCAAAATGGCGGGCTTTAGTGTTGGCTGCTTTCTGTCGGCCACACCCGCGTTGAGACATGGAACGTAACTGGCACTCTCGGTATCGGCGCGCCGCATGTCGCGATTTTGCCGCTCCGGTCGTCGGTGACTTGTGCCACATTTTCCGTTGCAGCTGTACTTTAAGTACTACTTTATGTAGGTTTAGAAACCTATATTTTACTTGAAGCACATTCCCTGAGTATGTACCTTTACTTTACTTAAAGTACTTGTGGTACTTTCCGAGTGAGGCACAACTCCCGACTTCAAAGTACATCTCCCAAACGTGCTCTTGTTAAATTTGTATTCCAAAAATGATGCTTTGTCAACAAATAAGGGCCTTCTAAGTTGATTGTTAAATAGTTTGTCAGCGAGATTAGAACAACTACTCTGTGGCCACGTTATCCAACATTCGCCGCCATTTCCAGAAAATAACTGATGCACCCTTGATTATTCCCGGGCAGTGAATAGAATACTAAGAAAAAAATACTCTGCACATGGGAATGAGAGGGTCTATGAAAGATTTTGTCCAAAAAGTACTTTGAAAGTACATTGCATTTTAGTACTTTACTCAGCTATCATTGCACCTGGTGTACTTACAACTTCACTTCAAATATAAAACCTCTCATTTACTTGGTACTTTACTTCAAGTACTTTTAGATGTACCATCGAGGAAAAATGAAACGTGAACAGAGGAGCGCGTGGCTTGCCGCAGGAGCTGCGCCACCTGGAAGTGAGCCCGGAGCTGAGGGTGCATGGCCCATCTCCGACGTGCATCACGCCTTCGCTCCGGCGCTCCTTGCTTCGGCAGTGCGCCTCTCAGTGCGCTGAAAGCTATCACCGCCATCTTCGCTGACCGGCGCGTGCGGTAGCAGCTCGGCCCACGCGCCGAGCAGACAAAGATAGCGGTGACAGCTTTCAGCGCACTGAGAGGCGCACTGGGCGCACTGCCGAAGCTTGGGGAGCGCCGAGCGAAGGGCGTGAACACATCGGAGTAGGCCACGTACCCTCGGCCCTAGGCTCACTTCCAGGTGGCGCAGCCTGTACGGCAGCCACGCGCTCCTCTGTTCGCATTTCATTTTTCCCCGATAGTACGTTACGCAACACTGGCTTATACGTACAGTGGCTGAAAGAGCCAACGAAGCCACAGGAGCGTGCGGTCTGAAGCTGCACGCGCTCGTCATGCTGGCGGCAAGAGGAACCACGCGAGCCGGGTTTCATAGCGCGAATGATTTCAAATAGGTCAGCGCTATCAAACAGAGCAAGGCCGGACCGCCAGGAGTTGATAGCCGCTAATCTCGCAACCCTGACAACGTCCGACCCGCGTGGTTCCTCTCTCCGCCAGCATGACGCGCGGGCGTAGATCGAGACTGCGAGCTCCTGTGGCTTCGTTGGCTCTTTCGACCACTGTACCAGTCTACTCGGAGGGCAGACGAGCCGGCGTTGACTCGTCGGTGGCAAGAGGCCCCCAGTAGAGATGCCGCCGGGACTGTCTTGTTGCGGTGCGAATAACTCCTTTATTCGGCATTCATTTCCTTATATTACATCCTAAGAGCAACAACACAAATGATACAAACACACAGTCGAGACTCTATATCTTGCTGATATCGGCACGGCTGATAGGGCATGACACTACAGGGGCGACTCCGAAAAGCAAAGAGAGAATAGTGACCATTAGTTTCGGTAGCCCATATATATACGTCCGTGGTAAAACTTGTTGAGTCCTGTCGTCCAGGAAGCCATTCGCCACGCTTCTGCGCTGCACGAACACTAAAATTACGTCAATTAACTAATCGTCCGCATGCAAATCAGGGCAGAAAAGTGGCGGACGTTGTTCATCAACATGGCGGAACGCGGATTTCTGGAAGTGAAAAGGCGTTTCGTGGATCCGTCCTGTGGTGGAACACTCAATACATTTGCACTGTCGTCAGTTCAGCTGCCATTCTGGTGCCCTTGCTGCTGAGCGGCTACGTTCTGCAGTGCACGTTTCGTACCACCGAGTTCGTTTTCCTCAGCAAGACAGAGTAGGAATGACCATCAAATGCTCTTCTACAAAACAAACAAACACGCACGCACACAAAAAGCTTGGAAGTGTAAATTATGGCTGTGTTTTAAATTTACTCAATCGTGCTCCAGGGTAAAGTTTTGTACCTTGACGTTCCAAAGCGTCAGGCGTTCAGCGTTGCTCTATCTGTGTTGTTACGTGACACGACCCGCATGGAGCAGCTCGGATTTATTTGGGTGAGATTCGGAACAAAGCCTATAGGAATTATGAGTAGAGCGCCGTGTTTTCTGGGCTTAGTTTTCTTGGAATTCGGGGGTGTTGTTTTGGTATTTATTTTGCTCACCAATTCGGTTGTTTTCTTATGCACCGCGGCTTGCGATGAAAGAGACAGTTCGCGGCCGGGAGATTTCGAAAACTCCAGGGAACATCATGATGCGCGTGGCTCCAATACTTAGAAAACGTACCTGTGCCAATAAGTAAAAGATAAAAGTGAAAAAAAACCGCAGGAAAACAGGAAAACAAATAAATTATTTCCCCCCCCCCAAAAAAAAATGAAACAGCAAAAAAAAAAAAGTACAGCAAGCACATTGTTTCAAAACACAGCTAGAGATTTTATTTCACATCGTCCACCCTCCCCGAAGGTTACAAGCCTTAATAAAGAAAGACGCAACATCGTGGACTGTTGAGCGGAACATCATCAGATACTTAATCTTCTAATATTATTCAAAGAATTTGTTTTTGGTAATTATTATGGCACATTCACACTGGCGGTTGAGCTGCGTTTGCGAAGCGGTTGCGGAAGCAGTTTGCGAGCGAACCCGTTCAGACAGACGGAGACGCGGGTCAGCGATCACGCGTGATCTCTCGGGAATTCCGTTTGCCAGCAACCTCGTTTTAAATCCGAAATCTAGTGTAGTCTACGATCCAAAGCCAAAATAAAACTATCTAGTACGAAAGTTTTTTTTTTTTTTGTGCTGTTTGCAAACATGTTAAATTCGAACAGCAAATGGGGGAAAAGCTGAATTTGCGAAATTACGCTGACGTTTACTAAACTGACTTTTAGATTGCAAAGCAAGGTTGCCAAACGCAAGTCCCGAAAGTTCACGCGTGATCGGAGAGAAACCGCCAACCGCGTCTCCGTGTGTCTGAACGGGGAAGCCCACGAACCGCATGCGCTTCGCAGACGCAGTTCAACCGCCAGTCTGAATGCGCCATTATAGTGTGAAAGGGAACACCACCTAAAATAATCGAGAGAGAACCTCCTCTTCCTCCATGGAACGTCATGATACTCAACGGCGTCAAACTCCTTAGTGAACAGTATGCGAAACCAAGGCATCCCTAAGGGCTCAGGTGCATTCTGGGAAATATTTGTCAATGAAGATGTACCTATTTTCGGTTTCCTCCATCGGATCACGACCTGCCGCAAGCGGACACCGCGGGCCGGCACCACGCCCCTCCACGCGACTTGCATCGCCGAGTCATCGTAGGTTGACCTATGTAATGCAGTAAGGTACTGCTCTTCTCGCGACTTTATCAGACGGTAACTGATTCGAGGCGAAGGCAAACCACGTCGCTTCAGCGAAACTAAACCTAATGTCGATCGGTGTACACTGCTCTATGCACCGACTCCTTGCGGGTGTTTTGATTTTTGATTTCGACAGTCTTTGAGGAGGGCCAGCACCAAGGTTAGCATCGGGCTTTCATAGTGTCTTTATGTCGCGTTTTATCCATCGTTTTTAAGCCACCTCCTCCTTTGACTTTCATTGCCCCGATTAATTTGAAACCTGGTCTTCTTTTTTCCCGAATTCTCTTGCCTTCGCCTTGAATCAGTTACTGTCTGATAAAGTCACGAGGAGGGAAGTATACTTACTGCATATGCGCACGTAGGTCAACCTACGAAGACTTGGCGAGGTATGCTGCGTTGAGGGGCGTCATGCAGGTCCGCGATGTACACTTTAGGCTGGCCGCGGTCCGATGTAGGAAACCGAGACTAAAATCTTCGTTGACAAATGTTTCCCAGAAAGCACATGAGCCGTTAGGGGCGCCTTGGTTGGGCCACATTGTTCATTGGGCCTGAGCCCGACGCCGAGGGTCTTTCGACGCTATGGATAGACACGACTTCAGCCTAACACGGACGTATACCCTCGCGTTCGATCTGTGTCTTCGCTCGAACTCACTATGATGATGTCGAAGTCCTAATGCACAGGTTTTGATTATTTTTGGCGGTGTTCATACAGTAGTGTCAACCGCGCGCGTGGCGATTTTGGATTTTGTTTTGCAGATGGTCTATTTAGAGATGAGAGGCTTTCACGCAGAGCGTGACTGCCCGGCTTGGCTAAAATGTTGGAGGCCCACACGGAGGTCTCTTTCTTTTCTTCTCAGGGAGCCCTCCGACAAGAGGTCCAGCTACATGATCGTGTTCGTTGTTATGGGCTTGGTCTGCTTCTCGCTTGCCGTCGTTCTCGTCGTCGCCGTGCCCGTCACCAACTCCAGACCTAACGCCCGTGGGTCCTCACTGTCCTCCTAAGATGCCGTCACGTGCGCTTTGCTTGGGGTGGGGACTAGAGCTTGATTGTATCTGAGGTCATCGTCGAAGGATGACGCAGCACTCGTTTTCAATACGAGCTAAGCTGAGTCACGTCGAACGCCGGCGCAATCTTCGTGTACAATACATGCTCAGAGTACGATATCAAACAATGGTGGTAGCACGGACTTTTGGAGAGGGTTTATAAGAATAGTTTCAAGGTTATGTTGGCGTTTCTCGCCAAGACAAGCAAAGATGCTTCTATTGGCGAGGAACGCTTTCAGCATACATGTTTGCAAGAGATGCTCCTGCCATTTTAAGCGATGCTTGCGCCGCATAACATTTTCGCCATGTTGGGGTGTGCTAGGGGCACGTCACCGGGTGCGCGAACGTGGGTCAAGCAGGAAATGCAGTAGCCATGACGAGTTCTGTGACGTGTAAGCATGTGAAAGAGAAGGACGTTGGCGCGGCCTAAAGTCACTGGATCTGGGAAAGTAGCGTCATTGCATTCCCGCCCTCTAGCCGCACACAAACAAATACCAACATACAGACGACAAAACCTCTCAAGGTGACTGACTGGTCGGTCTCGGTTGCCATGGCGGTCACCATTTTGGGCCTTTCAAACCTTCGATGCTTCGAAAGGGTCGTTCAAGACAGGAAAATTATGGCAATGATAGGTGCTGAATATTTTGGTCGACCGGAACTCTGCCCTGCAAAAATGACGACAGCGGGAAGCAAGGCCCGGAGAGGGAATTTACGCACGCGCAGAAGCTCACTGAAAAAAAATCCATTGTTTGTGCTCTTTCTCGGCCGAAGAAAGCATCCTGTATGTTCTATAACTACTAAATAGCTTTTAAGAATCTGTTGACGCTCAGTGGTGTCTACTTCAGCAAAAACTCTTGGTAGCATTGTACGTACAACAAGCCGCGAACGTCCTGGTGGGAGTGTAGGCCCCCTTACCTCGGCGCCAGGATCCCACTTGCAAAGGTGTATACGATGCCACTCCATGATCGATATTGGAGCGGCTGGTTTAGGAATGGTCTTCTTCCAAAAACCGACGCGCCCCATCGCGGCGAAATACCACGCAGTGCACTCTGGGAACTAGTTGGCCACTCAGTTTCGGTTTCGACTGAGCAGGTTCATCTCATGCTATCATGCCGCGACCGAACGCCCTGCTTGCGTTTTCGATTATCTGACTTTTCATGAACGTACAATACGCTCATTCTCGAGCGATACAAAACGAAGACCGGGGCACTTTCCTTGGTTCCCGAAACACGGGATATTATGAGTGCGTATGCAAACGTAGTAAGACGTGGCTTAGTCACCTCACCCCACGAGTGCATCTTTGAGTTCAATTTTAATAATCCGGTCATGGTACCAGTGAACTGCAACGAAATTTGGTCACCTTGAGGCCTTACACGTATTTTGTTTGCGAAACGTTGCGCCTTGTTACTTCATCGGGCGAAAAGCAAGCGCATCCTTACAGGAGTATCAAAGTTGAGCCCAGCGTTGACGCATGAACTTTACGAAACGCAATAAATTCGATCCCACTACCGCACAAAGTTACTATGATGTCTTCCCTCGTGTCATCATATATCTCCCACTCAAATTTATGCACCGATGAAGATTAATGCTCGCAAAACGCTGAGATCGGCTAGCTACGACGAGGCCCCAGCGTCCCCTACTCCTCGCTAAGCCTTTTTGCACGAGCTTTTACTGACGCCCAAGATCTGCTCGCCTGAATGGTGTGTCTCAGTTATCTCGACGTACTCAGGCAGGAAGAAAGCGAACACATAACAAACATTATGGCCATGAGCAACCGTCAAATGCGCTTTGAATAATTTCATTCGTTTGGCGCACCGCATAGGGGTTCACGCCCGTCCGGGCGCACTTCCGGCAAACGGTGCGACATTCTTCACACAAGTGCTCGACTTTTGCTTTCTATAAAATGGTTTATATGTGTGAATGGGCCTACACGATTGCAGGATAACTCTTATGCGCATACGCGATGTTGAGATACTTAGTGGAACACAAGCGGGTGGGGACTTCACCATGCAGTGGTGCGGGTCAGTACAGATAAGAGATAGAAGTGTGTTAAAATTGGAGCTTTTCAATGGCGCCTCCGAGTTTTACCTCGCGCACTCAGTCGTATGAAGAAAAACAGTAATTGCAAAAAAGTAATATTTCGTCTATGGACGCACGGAACAAACGAACTTTCTGATCAACACCACTAATGTAAAGGCGCGAGCTCGATGTATGCATACTTATTGGTTGCTAAGCAGCTTGCTGATTCGTACATGCAGCAAGATCCCGAGCTTCGCAGCATCCAGATTCTCAGCACTGACTCGTCCACATACCTCGAAACGCTGACAGAAAGGCTCAAGTACAAAAATACAAAAAGCATTTGTACGTCTCTGGCTTGTGCTAAAGCTTCGAGGTGTTGCCATTTGGGTTAGTTTAGAGACCACAAATGACGCTCTTGGGACCAGAAAACACGAGATAACGGTCGTTAATAGTCGACATATAATCTCTTGTCTCTCTTGTCGACGTGTCGATCGAAACCGAAAGCATGCCACTCTCCTCCCTGGCCAACTAGTTCCCAGGGTGCAACGCGCGCCGTGTTGCATGCAGGGCTTTATGGAAGTAGTCTACCCTTTCGAAGCTTCGAGGATTTGAAAGAACCAAAATGGCGATTGCCATGGCAACAGAGACCGATAAGCCGATCGCCTTGCGAGGTTTCGGCCATCTGTATGCTAGTATTCGTTTGCGTCTTGTTAGTAGACAGGTAAGGCGATGGTGCTATCTTCGCAGGATCCAGTGACTTCAGATCTCCCAAGCAGCTTGGGGAATCACACTGTGCAGGTGCGCCTCATTCGTACAAACGATTTAGAGAAAATAACCAAAATCAGCTGTTGACGAACGCATGTGCGGAGCGTGTAACCATATATACTCGCAGCATGCCTATTGGCGCTCGCAGTGAGTGATTTAGCAAAAGGTTAGTGTGCTAGTCTAATCTTGCAAATTGAAGCATCAGCAACCAGTCGAAAATTGACTTGCGGTAAGGAATTTCTACGGGAAAAAGCGAGTGCATTTGTTCTCTGTGCTTGATTATAGATCGACACGCTGTTTATAAACAAGCCGGTTCTGCCCACACCCGGTGTGGGCACTGCGCATGCTCAGAAACCGAATTCGCGTGAACTGAGGCGTCTGCGCATGCGCGGTGCCGTCGACAGCGCCACCGCAGCGGCGTGACGTCAGGGCCGCGTGTTGGTCTTATAGACCAACACGCGGTACGAGCTCACGAATAGTACGAATAGTTATAATGTAGTAAATAGCTTGGAACATTTATCGATCAGATGAATAAATGTATTTTTCAGTTAGAGTGTTTTTACAGCGGAGCTGTTGAGGGCTAGGTTCCCCAGGATAGTGTCCACCAGCAAAGAAATTGTGACACCGAGCTCTGGACAGCTACCGCCATCTATGAGCGGCGGCGGCAACACGACAACTGGTTGCTGCCGTCGCTCATAGATGGCAGCAACCCTTCTTCGGAGGAAGAAGAGCGGGAACGGGAACGAGCGGCGATGTGCGCAGCAGCGCGAAAGGTTCCGCAATCGCCGCGAGGTCGCTATCGCCTGGAGTTCCACCATAGAGTAATATAGTAAAACGTAAAGAGTGGCCACTCCCATAGACCCCAGCGGCCCACTCGACTACCAGCGCTTCTAGCGGCCGCCGTGAAATTTTTCTCGACTTCCTGTTTGGATGCTTTCGGTTTCGTTTTTCAACATGGATAGAGTCACAAAATACTAGTAGTCAAATGAATGGATAACTAGCATTAGTGCTTCCAACTGTATTGTGCGGTAGCTTGTGCCACCTAGGCTCTCGTGACTAACTACAATTGTAAGGACAGAACGAGCGGGTTGGTAAGAGATAATTAAACTTGAGGAAGAAAACGAGAAGGACGGACACCTCACAAACTTCCAACTATATATGGTTGTCCGTCCTTCTCGTTTTCTTCCTCAAGTTTAATTACAATTTTAAATTTGGTCGCGGTTGCTAATTTAGGAATTTACTTGGGCGTTTGAGCTGTGTATTCAACAACTCAAAAGCACGCTTATATTCATTTACAATTTCAGGACAGACAGGTAACGAGGTAACCATGTAGAATCCCAATATGAAATATAAAACTATGTCACGGAACAGGAAAAAAGGACAACCAACAGAAGGCAGCAATTAACAAATAATAAAATTTTTATTTTGGCCACGAAGATAACCATAAAAAAGTAGTTACTTTACATAAAAAAACAGAAACAAAAAGACCGTGACAATTATTTTTGCACTTAATTGTTTCAGGACGTGTTACAAAGGATATTTTTCAGAAAAACCTCCTCAGCCTTTTTGTACAGGTTTGAGAGAGAGGAAACATCTAAAAGTTCACAACTGACACCAAAGCCGGGTGACCCAATACGAAGATTCATAGCAATAAAGAAACATTCAACACGAACACACCCAGAAAAAACACACATCAAGTGGTTCCTGCTGTCACTAGTAAAGACTGGTCGACTCGCTGGCCTGCAACCTGGTCATTACAAATTATACCTGGAAATGCTCGGCGTGCAGTGTGCACTGTTCTGTTAAGTACCGTATTTTCCGGACTATAGTCCACACACAGGGTAGTGGTATAGTCCCCAAAGTCCACACAAATTTGTTTGTGTGCCCACACAAACAAATTCTCCTAAGTAGCTCGCCGTGCAAAATGCCTCCCTTGTTAGCGCACAAACACTTCTTGCATCAACTATTAAGGCATAAAAAGACTCTTAGCATATCAAATCATTATTTAACAATCTGTTATCCACAAACTCCGTCGCATCTATCATAAGGAACAATCTTGCAAAAACAAATCCTTGTATATTCCACACCTGCAGATTGCCCCCACAACATAAAATTGCAATTCAAAACATGACTAGCCCGCGGCTCTTGTCCAAACAATGACTCTCTTCCCTATGTGTACAAGCTGCACATCAAACTAAAGCAGCAATCGTGAACAAGACCAGGAAAGGCCCAGTGACACCCAAGTTGCGTGACCAATGGACAGGACTATGCAACTTTGTTCCCGGTTTCTTGCACGTTCTTCCTGTTGTTACCGCACCACGCTCACGCAGCGGTACCCTATTGAAAATTCTCATTTGTATGAGGAATTTCTCGTGTCCAACAAACACATATGAATCATACAAGATATATAAGAGCATATAAGAACCATATCAAAAACATACGAGAACTATATAAGAACCATATAAGAACTATATAAGATATATAAGAACATACAAGAACCATATAAGTAGGGTTCGGAGTTTTCGGTTTAACCGATAACAACCAATAAAAAGTACGCCGAATCTATTTTCCGGAAATTCGGTTTTAACCGAAAGAGGTCAGTTTTAGGTTCGGCATTTTCGATTTAGACCGATAAAAACCGTTAAAAGTACGTCAAATACATTCTTTAAAAATTCAGTTTTAAACGGTGAAGGTCAGTTTGGCCTTCCAGTCGTACCGCAGAACCGTGGCGAAAAAGTGGAACGACACTGTCTATCGAAACATGTCCGAATGTATGGGACACAAGTGCCATCTCGACGTTTTGGTTTAATGTACGCATCATCGATCGAAACGTGAAGTCCGAAATGCCCCATGACTTCGCCATGTACGAGCGTGTTTTCAAACTCGTTGTAAGGAAGACTGACTTGATGCTAAAAAGGCTCTGCATGTTGTGTTGTGCTTGAGAACGCCGCACTGTGTCTCTTTTGGCGGTCACAATTGGTTGATTGGCCGATTTTGGCTAAGGCAGCTCTTCATCTCCTCAGCTTGCCTGTGTCCAGCGTTAGCGTTGAGAGGGCATTTTCGAAGCTCAGGGTCATATTAACAGGAAAGAAAGAGTGCGGATGAACAAGGAGAACCTGGGAAAGTACGTGGCTGTGTGTGTACTATAAGATCACGTAATCCTGATGTACGGAAGGTGAAGTTCCATGTTTTTTGGGCGTAGGCTTCACATCGGACTTGTTTATACTTCTGTGTTTTTTCTCGTTTCTTTTACAGTTGCGCCCATTTGCCAAATAAAGTGTCCGTTTCTTTTTCAAAGTATCCGTGCCATTATTTTTTGAATGGTAACAAATATCAGAGCTACAAGGATAATCTGATCCGGTGTCCGTTGGTGTTTATTTTATATTCACCGGAAAAGCCGATAAACATTTGTGAACATAAATATATGCCGAAAAAACCGAAAATTCTATTTTAAAATAATTACCGAAAAAAGTATGCCGAATTTTGAAAAAATAGAAACCGAAAACGCTGAACCCTACATATAAGAAACACGTTAAGAAGTTTCTTATAAGTTTCTTATATGGTTCTTATATATTTAAAATATTCTTCATAAAGTTCTTTGTAGTTCTTATATGGTTCTTATATGTTCTTATATATCTCGTATGATTCATATGTGTTTATTGGACATGAGAAATTTCTCATACAAATGACTTTTTCACTACGGTAGCTACCGTAGCTGGGCATTTCGACGGCGTGCGCTGCAGAAGAAAATTTACAGAATTAGCGCCGTGAGATTCCGATATGCCTGCAAAAAGGGAGCTAGGTCATGACACAATAAACTGTACTAATATACAAAACTCAAGGTCAAGTGCGTACTGTATAAATTGGGTGTAGGTCAAAATGGTCCCGGACAAAACGGTCCCGGTCAAAATGGTCCCGGACAAAACGGTCCCGGACAGAATGGTCCCGGACAAAAAGTCCCAAGTGCCAACCCGGACAAAATGGTACCATGTGAATTTATCAATATTTTGAACGCTCTTAATAAGACAAAATGGTTTGGTACTTTTTATTTTGACACACGTTGAAGGATAATATCAACATTTTCATTAAAATCATTTAAAAAAATAAATCCCTTCTATCTATGCCATGTAGCTGTATTTCTCAAAGGTTCTTGATTTCTACCGATATATTCCACGTGTGTAATCAATATCTTTCTATTGCCAGAACCTGCTTCCAAATTAGCGCTATCGAGCTTCAAAACGATATTTGGCATGAAAATCATTATCATACACGTACTATAGGTTCTTGACGTGGTTGTTTTTAAATGAACCTGTCGTACCACCGTGTTCTATTTTTCAGAAACAGCATCGCTCTGACTGAACAATGTATATTAAAGAAATCAAAAATTGAGTTCGCAATTATGAGCGTATTTATTACATAGACACACTTAAGAGACAAGAAGTCAACGCTGCTGAAGCGAAGGCCTAATACGAAAATGTATTCATACGACCCACACCGCTCAAAAGGTCGTTCAAGGGACGGAGCCCTTGCACGTACTGTGTGCACAGAGTTACAAGCCGCTGCTAATATCCATCAAGAGTAGAAAATACAGAAAAACCTGCAAACAGCAAATAAATAATGCCACGCTGGGACCATTTTGTCCGGGTTGGCAGTTGGGACCATTCTGTCCGGGACCATTTTGTCCGGGACCATTTTGTCCGGGACCATTTTGACCGGGACCATTTTGACCGGGACCATTTTGACCGGGACCATTTTGACCGGATCCCGTATAAATCACGAGGTAACCACGGTGCACGAACAGCGCCCTTAAATAAAAAGATGAATTACATGTCAGTATACACCAACTCGAACGACGTGAAACCAATGTTTCGGCGCCTCATGATACTATGGTTCACTTTGGTTCACTGGTACTCCAGCATACTCCAGCGCGCAGGGCGCACCGAATTACGCAGATGATCGAATGCCCTACTCACCTGTGATTTAATTTCTCTGAGCTGGCTGTTCTCGACCAGATCAAAAGCACAGTGCTGCGGCATGTACTTTTAACATTAATAATGACAAAACCTCACGCAAAGAACGAAAAACTCGTGCGAGTAGGATGAAACCACACCACATTGAGCGAAGCGTCTCAGGACCTCTCCGTTGGCGTCACCGACTCTCGGCCCCCGCAGAAACTGTGTGCACAGCTACATTTCACCGTAAGTGCCAGGAAAGAAACAACTATACGAGAGGGAGCTGGACGCTTTAAATGAGCATGTAATGCACGCGCGTTTGAGAAGTGAAAGCTGGAATCAGCGTCGCTGAAGACAACGCGCACGTGTTTACGGCACGTCAGACGCTTCTGCCCTGCTGCCTTTTCACGCTGTGAAACCTGATGGAACAGAGAAAAGCGGCGAGCCCGAAAGACGCTGACGCCCAACAGACCCGTGAAACACTCCTCATGTGGTTGCGTAATGAGTGTTTTTGAAGTGGCTCACCCTTTCCACGAAGTGAACACCAAGAAATCCACCTGACGACAGGAACAGCAGGCAGACCGCCCGAGTCCCGAGCCGCCGAGCCCAACACCCTTGAGGCTGCTGTTATGGCGGCGTTTCGCCCAAGCGGAAGTCGCAATCACTGGAATATTTTTCTCTAACCTTCGAAGCTACTAATAATTTTTAAAAGCTTCCAAATGGACCTTTCCGAAGCGTTCTGCGCACGCGCGAGCGCCCGATGCCAAGCGGCGGAAATTGGCACCAAAAATCGAGGAAATTCGGAAGGAGGCTGTAGATCAGCGAGTAGCAAACGTAATTGCAGCATACATATAATTGTGTTACGCAAAAAAAGAAAGCGGACGGAAAGAATAACACGACGTTTAAGTGGACGCCATGGATGCCCCACTTGGACGGCGCGTTGGGCACGCCCCGCTGCTCAGAGAACGAAGAAACTGGTAGCGTAGCTCCCACTATCGATTGGTAGCGCAGGTAGGTCCTTCCTCGATTTTTAGTTCGTGCAGCCACCGCCTGGTGCCGTCGGTATGTGAAAAAGGTCCATTAAGATAGAACAATTTATGAATGGTGCAAATATAACAAGTGTATGAATAATTAGGCACCATGGCGCCAGCTGCGGCTGCCGTGAAACCTACTTCGTGGGGCCGCGATAAGGTCCGAGTGGCCACTCTTTACATTCCTACTATGTTACTCTATGGTTCCACTGCGTCGAGCGCATTCGGATTCTCTTGCGAAAGAGCAGATCGCTCGCCTGGAAAACCACCGCCGAGAACAGAAGCTACAGCTCCGCTGCTCTTCCTTCTTCACCAGAGTGGAAAGGCTGAGGAGTTTTTTTTGTTAAATTCATGTGATTAAACACAGTGCTAAAACAGTTTCATACATGCATTTATGTCAGTGTTGTACCGAACGGCGTTCCAAGGAACGGCGTTCCTGGAACGCGTTCCTTTTAGGAGGAACGAAGGAACGCCGCCGTTCCATTTTGCATCGGTGGAACTGGAACGGGAACTCGTTACATTTTTACTGGAACGGAAAAAGGAACGGCGTTCCTTTTTTCGTCCAGTGGGGTAATTTTTATTTTATTTCTAAGAGGGAAATTTTAAAAGTATAAAAACAATATCTTTACGAAGAGCAGGATCTCGTTAACTTTTTGGTTACTTATCTTAGGGTTTATTTTGTGTGGTCCTCGCTTGGTAACAGTCGGGTGCAGGAGAGCTAGTGGACATTGATTCATTTTTCAGTGCCCGAGACTGCGGTACAAAAAGCAAAACTTTTAGTCGAAGGAAAAGACACAGAAAGAGGGACGTTTCAAACTCAGCTACTTTCTTTGCTTCCACGAATCCTCATACACCCAGAAATCTAAGGCCGACTACAGCCATCACTGAACTTCCACAAAGAGACCTACAGTTACAACAAAAGAACAGGTTACCAGACATCGAACGCACCCTTGTATCCCGAACATTGGTCACTTAAAAGATACACAAAAATTAACCTTTATTCCTTCTCCCCTTGTCCCCCACCTTCAAACTGAACAACGAATCCAACCTTCACGAAGAAGGACTTGTAGTTTTCAAGACTGACCTTCCAAAAGCCCTACCCTCTTCTTCACTTGCTCGTCTTGCGGACAGCAACATCGAGAAGCAACTGTTGTTAAGTTCGAACAAGGGACTTTGTTAGATTGAAACGTGTGAGGTTGTTGTAAAACGCTCGTGCAATGTGGGGTAACAGTACATTTGGCTCGTCTGAATCGCCCACCACAAACATGAATATGGTTAAAAGCTGAGATTTTTAAAGGTGAATATATCAACAAATGAAACCCTGCTTCCGCTTGTTTTCTTCTCCTGGTGCCCTTCCATCACGGCATTCAAATTCGTATGTTCCCATTTGATGGGATAGATAAAAAAAAAAAACTTTCCTCGATCTAACTAAATATGGTAATCAGCAAAATACAAATGTAACGTATATGTAACGATACGTTCCATTTTTTTAACTGTAACGGGAACGAGTTCCTTTTTCACATATGGAACTTGTAACGGGAACGCGTTCCAAAAATCAGAAGGAACGAGGAACTGGAAGCGTTCCTCACGAATATAAGAGTCTTTGGCACTCTGTATGCAATCAACTTATTAATCATGCCCATCTCCATGGATCTCTTACAATTATATTGTTCTTCTTGCGTATTTCAATACAGTAAACTTATCTTTCAGTGCCTCCAAGCACCGACACAGCATCTGCTGGTGGTACGAAGGTGTACGCTTGTTTCGCCGGTGTGTGGTTAGCAAAATCTCGGTATACAAAAAACGACTCCATAAAGCTACCCGTCACCAGCGAATCTAGATCGGCTCACCAAGAACGGAGGGGTCAAGGAGAAATTGCTCATTTCACGGACCAAGATGGCGACCACACGGGGAGCTTGGCGTTACTTTCCCAGGATCCAGTGACTTTGGTTGCTACTAGCGCTAGTTGAAGCTCAAGCGTACATTGTAATAACTCTATGGGTTAGCGTCCACGCGACCTACGAAACACGGATGTTCCGGTGATTCGCGTTCGAATCACAACCCAACGTGAGCAAAGGCGGTCTAACATTGTCTTATCCGTCCGTTCTTTTAAGCAATTACGATTCACCATGAGGGAGCTTCATTGCTGACGACCCACTTGGTGCAGACAAAATTTGTTAAAAAGAGATATTAATAGCAGGAAGGCTGATATTGTCGAAATAAGAAATACCCACATACCCGCGCCAACAGACGATGCGCACGATACGTCTTTCGTCAGACATATTTCGAGTGCGTTACCGTCAATTTGAACGTATTAGTCACTGCAGTATAAGGGGCACACGTGAGACTAGGCGACTAATTTTCAGGCAAATCGAAAGCATAGCTCAGGCGGTCTCAAAGCGAGCTAACCCTTCGCCTTTTACTAAAGGTTACCGTGCGAACGGGCCACTATGAGCCTTTAGGCCAATTTTTGGATGGCCCTGATCGTTTGACCGGGGCCTCATGATTCAATACAAAATAAGAACTATCCGTTTTCGAACAAGGTGAAGTTTTCCCTGAGTGATACTTTGAAACTCGCTACACCTCAAAGGACTGTCTTTAAATTTCACGACCTATTAGCGACATGCGCCACAGAGTCTCTTCTGGTCGGATCTCTACGATTGGTCAAACGACGAGCATATTGTCAGACTGTCAACTTTGACAGTGTTGGCTGAGAACACGATGGTTCCTATAGCTTCCAGCGAGCTTATTACAAGCATTATCGAACTTGTTGCCGCAAATGATGATAAGTATCAAGTTGAGCTAGTTGGTACATATTGGTGAATGGTCAGCTTGTACTTACCGGAGCAACAGAATAATAGACTGAACAGGACAAAACAGCTGACTAACAACTTTCCTTCAGTATACGCATATTCTGCAGCCTCTGGGAAGAGACGCTACGCATATGAAGAAGTGTACTAAAGCAAAGTTGTTAGTCAGCCGTTTTCCTAGTTCAATCTTTTCTTATTTATTTTTCTAATGTAAGTTCAAGCTGACTATTTACCAAGATGATAACTTGATAAGTAACTGAACATTTCAGTGTCGATATTAAGCGGCCCACTATCTTTCCATGAGTCAGCAGCCGCCGGTGTGTGCGAGCACACGCAACGAAATTGATGTCATCATAACCCCCATTCGAGCTTATTGAGCGTGAATGGGGGATATGATGACGGCCAATTTCGTTGCGTGTTCTCGCGCACGCCAGGGGCTGCTGACTTATCAAAAAGATAGACCGCCGCTGAAATGTTCGGTTGCACTGAAATGTTCGGTTCACTATTTCTTTAAAGGAAGACACCGTAACCTTTCGGCGCTAATAGCCGGGGGGGAGGGGGGGGGGCGCTGGCATTTTCTAAAATGGCTGTCATCCGGATGATTGACGTTGAGTAGCAGTGTGAAGTTAGATTTGTGACGCTTAAGTAATTCCCCTTTTGTTTTATAGGGAAGTTGTAATTGCATGCATCTTTATTGTAAAGCTTGTGACCCACTGACTAGGGAGCGCCATTGTCACAGTGCGATACCATAGAGTTACTATAATGTACGCTAGAGGTCTAGCTGGCGCTAGTGTGCCGTTGATCAATCAGCAATCAGTCGGAAATTGACTTCCGATAGTGCATTTCTATGGGTAAAGGCGAGTGAATTCTCTCCCTGTGCTCGATTATAAGAGCAAACATTACAAATAATGCGTATACGCTAAGTCGATTAGAACGACGCAGACAAAATAATTGGTCAGTTAGGCGTTTTCACTTCAAATTCATGGCATTAAAAATGGTGATACAACGGGCTTCGTGCATGTATTTATGTGCACTGTCAGACACTGTTAGCCCGAACATGGCGTCGGCGCTTTCCAGCATGGGGGATATACGGGTGGTTCCCGTTTCGACCCATTCCCAATTCAACCTTCCCGTTTGTACCTTCCCGTTTCGACCCGGCTCAAAACGACCTTCTCGTTTCATCCTTTCCCATTTCGCCCTATCCCGAAACAACCTTCCCGCTTCGGCCATCGTTTGTTATCAGTTAGGTCGGTTCGTTTGTATTGTTCGTTAACAGTTGATTAGGTTCAAGTGTCCAATGTCTGTCCTCCTTGCTGACCTCACTTCTCCCTCTCCCGAAACAACCTTGGAGACATGGCACCGTAAGATAAACACGGTGTCAGGGAGGGCTCACCCGAACATTTACAGCTTCATCGATTTGATCAAACGGGATGAGGCTTTGGCAAGGGTATCTTTGCAGCAGCTTGCAAATAGTGGTGCCGTGCGGGCCAGGGGGCTCAAGTGGGTCAGCAAGGACCGCAAACTATCAGAACTGGAGTGTCGCCTTTCTGATGGCACGATTTCCCTGTTCGACTTTCTCAACAAGGCGAAGGCATTTTCTGGTCTATGATGTTTTCCTGTGTGCGCGAGTGTTCAGTGTTTGAAATTGTAAAAGAAAATAAAGTCGCAATCATATGCCTGTCACCCTGTCTGATTTATCGCTCTCCAAAATATCAAGATCACTAATATGAGGTTTTAGAATAACGTACGCAAGCACTTTGGGTACCCTAAAAATAGCGTCGCGATGGCGACGCTATTTTTAGCTTACCCAATGTGCTTGTGTACGCAAGACTTCATTATTGTACGTAGCGCGAACAAGCGATCGGCAATGTTGCTGTTTATCTCATAGAATTAAAAGGCTGCCATAAAAACTATTACTGTCTTTGGAAGTGCTCATCTGAGCCAGTACCCTAAGCCCTAAAATTTGGTGCCTGCTAATACCATTTCGAAGTAAAATTTAAAAAAAGCGACAAGGTCGTCTTTGCAGTAACGGTGTCGCAGAGTGTACATAGACCGTTTCGCGGTTGCGCGTTATGGGGATCATCTTGAAATAAAAAAAAGCAAAAACACTTTAAGTGGTTGAAGTAAGAATAATATATTACTTCGAAGCTTGCTTGAAAGAGGTGCATATTTTTAGAATACATTGGCATGCAATAATATTTCAGAACATATATTCTTAAGCAGAAAAGGTGCGCAGACCAGGGTTAGAACGATTAGACTTTTCGCGAAGAGGTTGTGATGCGCAGGGTCTTATACAAATGGGTTGAAAATGGACGGGTTCAAACGCAAAGGGTCTTTCGAGTATCGGTTGAAACGGGACGGGTTCAAATGAGAAGGGCGTTTCGGGAATGGGACGAAACGGGACGGGTTCAAACGGGAAGGTCGTTTCGAGAATGGGTCGAAACGGGACGGGTTCAAACGGGAAGGTCGATTCGGGAATGGGTCGAAATGGGACGGGTTCAAACGGGAATGGGTTGTTTCGGGCTACACCCGTATATACGTGCCAAACGAATGAAGAACATCCAGAAAACCAAAAGACGCGTCAAGAACTACGCAGTAACACTGGATTAGTAACTCCCTGTGCACGTAGACGATCAAAATATATTGAAGGTCACGTAATATAGTCCGATTTGCAATAAAGAAGTACTGCTTTATTTTTCTACTCTGAATATGTGCAAAGACGCTCGGAATCTTTGAAAATAGGAAGAAAGCAGAGAACAGGTGCCCGATAAAAGCTAGCTGCCCGACATAGTTCAGTTCAGTTTGTATATTTCTCTCCAAACAAGGGGGAGGAGAGGTAGAGAAAAAGCTGCCATTTCAGCTTGACGAGGCCTCTACCTCCCTTTACAGTACAGCGTAAAACAGGACACCTGCAAATGCACAGGCAGAGCCAAACAAATTCACATGAAACACTTTCACAGTTTAACACGATTGAGAGAAGAATACTAGTCACACCAAAAACGACTTTTTCACATTTTGTTCCTCATTCAGAAACGATATCACTCTCCACCAGGAGCTCATTAATATTTCTCTTGAAAAGGAAATAATAAAACACACCTTTCATAGCCCATGTAAATTATTCTTTACGTCTCGACGGTTCTTTAAACGCTCGTAAATATGCACGACGTGGTCATTTTCATATAGTGACAAGATGGGCGTATTTGCATAAGTACCACCGGAATGCTGGAAAAACTTGAGCACACTCTACATTTCTTTCGATTGCTAGTTTGCTTAGAATCGTCACCCGCAATGAAACATTGGTTCGGGCCTAAAATACAGCGAAATTTAACATCGTACACTGGTAAAAAAAAAAAGAATGAAATGGTCTTATTAAAGCAATATTACACTTTTTAAAATGGTACGACCCAAGTAACAAGAAGTTATCTCTGTTATTTTCCGGCGAAGAGACAAAATGCACGCGCGTTTTCCCATAGGAATGCACGGGTGCACCGCAAAACCTAGACTTCATGGTTTCTGTCTGCTTTAATTTGCGTCCCGGAAGTCGCATAGACACTTGTGCCTATTAAACCTCTAGCCTACATTATAATAACTCTTTGTGCGATGCCAGCATCGCTGAAAGTTTCGAATACCTCATTTGTATGATGAAATTTTATCTTGCTATTTCGGTGTTACAAAGGCATCGCAATTTCGCAGTTGCGACTTTACGACTGCGTCACAACGTCGCAACTGCAAAAGTCACACGCAAAATCGCTCCATTTGAATTGGGCTGCAAGACGTATGTCAAAGCTGGACGTATGTCAAAAAAGCTCGCGTCCCTCACAGCGTTTCGGCTGTGACGTCTGTGCTACCTGAGACAAGCGAATCAAGATATTGCCCTGGCTGATACATTTAACCAACGAGCTTGAGTATTAACTTAGAGCGGTAAACCAGGACCCACAGCTGCAGCGGAAATGGCACCCCCCGATTGCCGCCATCTTGCCTGTTTGCCACATTAGTGATCACGTGACTTAAAGATGGCTGCGCCCAAAGGTGGGCCAGATCAGATTGGCCAGATCACGGTCAGCAGATGGGCTCTCTGGGGATGTGTTCCAATCTTACTCAAATGAATCCGAGTTCATTCCGGCGAATCAAGTCACGTGACAAGACAGGTGGACGCGGGTAGGTTTTTGAACGCAACGGGTACGAGACCTTTACCCAAGAGTGAGATAGAGTAAATTTTGGAACACGGCGACACGGCCGCCTGGACGGCCTGGATGGGAGCCGAGCTGGCCGAGCCGAGCCGAGCGCGAGCGTGTGCGAGTTGGTCGGGGGCGGCTGGTGCGGCGACGGCGGCAACGGCGGTACGAGTCGCATTGAACCGCGGTGATCGTGCTGTGGGAGAATGGTAAATCTCCATGCGTGCCATGTTTGGCTAGGCAGACGATGAACAAATAGAGCCGGGTATGCACGTATCGCACAAGATCTAACCAGGTATGGGACCGATCCGATAGAATCGGTCGCACATGTCAAACATCGCGTGGATATCTCGCATGAAAGTTTTGCATCCTCTCTGCACTCGACCAGCGGAATGTTCATTGCTCTTAAGGATAGGTACGCAGGGAATATGGAGCGTCTGCGAGTGGAAGCCGAGAAGGAATGCGTGAGAGGTTTTGGTGGTTTCGCGTGACTGGCGCAAGGCTCGATCGAGGATACGGTTGATCACGTCGGACGTACCCGGCCGATTTTCTTTTACGTCCGGCCCATATTAGGTTGCTCTAGGTTGCCGTGCCCGTGGGGAACGGCACTGCTACCGTAAGTTCGCGCTGTGATTTGGAAGCATGGCCTATTGAATAGACCAGTCACAGACAAATCACTTACTGGACCGCCGCTGGGGTCTAGCTGGCCCTCACGCTCGAAGGGCAGTGCGCTTGTCTACGCGTGGCACCGAGCGAGGGTCTGACGAAGCATAAGAAAGCAGGAGTGGACGCAAAAGCTGGTTCGAGCTGGCATCACGCTCGCTGGGCAAGCTGGTGCCTGCGCATGGCCCGACGAGAGACAAGGTACATGAAGCTGGCTCAAGCTGGTCGAGCTGGATCAGGCAGGTCAAGCTGTGTTACAAACTGGTTCGATGGTCGCACGTGATAGCTGGTGCATGCTTTGTGTACATATGAGGTGGTTGCACTTCTTGTGCTGTAAGCTGGTTCAAGCTTGGCCAAGCATAGGTTCGGAGCCTGGTGCAGGAGCTGGCCCAAGCTGGTCCGGCTCAAGTCAGGAGACTGGACACCTGGTGGGAGCGCGCTCGCCAAGGTCGAGCTAGGGCAAGCGGCTGGCATTACACTGGGAGCAGCGCAAGCAGCAAACAAGTGCACGTGCCTTGGGCTGGGGCTGAGGCCACGTCCTGTTCTTTGTCCTCGTTTTGGAAGACGACCGGGCGCTTCAGGCGCGCTCCGGAAGCTTCCTTTGTGTGCGAGAGAGAGAGAGTGGTAGGAACGGTGAGACACGTTTGGCTATCTTGGGCAAATTTTCGAAGGGACGGCTGCGTGCGCGTTGTTTGGAGACTACTTGAACGGCGGTGCAAGCGGAAAATAGTTGAGGAGACAGCGAGCGGCAGTCCGTTCAGCACGTGAAGAAGGCGGACGCCCCGACTGAGGCGTCGCTACGTGTCTTCGAACGTGTGTGTGCTCGTGAATGACGGTGGTGCGAAGAGTATCGCCAATGCAATCCAAGCTACACGGATTTCCTCGCTTCTCCCGACTATGCAAGAGGCCGCTTCGCCCCCATTACTGGCGGGACCCAGGTTCGCTTCTCTCATCCGTGTTGTATTTTTATTGTAATTGCCTGCTTTGGCGTGTGTTTACTATTTCTCGTGTTCAGAGATAAGCAATCTAGATGTAATAACATTGTTTTACCGAGAACCACTGTCTACTTCGGTTAGTACTGTGTAAGCGCCGAGGACGTGTAGCATATGAGCTCATCTATGAGCAGGCCACTAGTACTAAAATAATAAATTGGATGCCGAGCTGGCTTTTCGGGAAAGTTTGGCTTGTTTATCCTGTGTATCAATTTAAACTTGTTAAACTGGTGGGGAAGTCCACCGGCTTAACCATCATGCTAAACTGGGCATGCTGGGCAATGAATTCAGCTTGAAGCTGGGACCAGAACAACCAACATGACCAGTATGACCATATCAACCAGCATGCCAAACTGGGCATGCTGGAGCAATAACAAAGCTTGAAGCTGGGACCAGATCAACCAGCATGACCAGTATGACCGGATGAACCAGCATGCCAGACTGGGCATGATGGAGCAATAACCGAGCTTGAAGCTGGGACCAAGCTTGGCAGCTGGTTTTTTCAATAGGGTGGTCCTCGGGGCCCTGAGCCCTCTGCGCACACCAGGCACCGTCTTCATATATAAGATCTATACCGCGCATACGTCCGACATACCTGATCGCCGGATCCGTCCGACGTACCTTTGAAAAAATCGGCCGAGTATGTCCAACGTATCTAAGAAATTCTTGCGGGTACGTCCAAACTACCTTTAGACACAGCGTTCTCTGCTTGCAGGGCGTCGGTAGACGTCTGTAGGTGTCAACACGGCTGAGAATAGCTGATGGAAACCAATTTCGCTGGTCAAAGTTCTCAAGACAGTGCTTGCTCACTCGCGTCGAAGCTGGTGAGCGGTTTCACCTGAAACCACTTTATGACTTTGTTTTCGGATACAGCTTTTTCCGGGATACCAGCAAGCGCTACAGCTGTTGCACCATCTTGTTATAGAAGGACTGGACATCCGCAGACACAAGTGCAGTCCTTCAACCACTGCTGGTGTCAAGTGCAGGAAAATAACAAGGGGCTCACAGTTTTTTGTTCTCTGGTACAGAGCAGCCGAGACAGCATAATGCTGGATTGTAACTCTGTTGTTACAGTGTCTTTCACCAAGCACAGCTGTTCCGGGGACGGCCACGTGCTGTCTTTTTGCCTGTCTGCTACGGTCGACAAGGTGGAGGCAGGTCGTGACATTACACGCACGGCCGGCCACCGAAGCGACCCAGGCTGACCATCAACCTTCTCAAGGGTGACCCATCTTTGGTGGCTATGAAGCGGCCTCCTGAGTACGCTGTAGGCATCGTAGTCGTACTCACTTAGGTCTGGTGCCATTGCAGCAAAGCACTTCTGCGCTTCACGAGGCATGCCTGCACTACTGCTTCTCTTTTTATGACTTTCTCTCGGGGCTCTGTCAGCATCTTCTTTGACTCTTGCTCTTGTTCGAGCGGTCAATTGGATCGTGAGAGAAAAAAGTCTGCAGGGACTGCTGTCCCTGTCCAATATAGTGCCTTCAGCTTTCAGTGACGTCTTTCAGAAGCGACTACTAATAAAACTCTCCGCACTTTCTCTACACTGGCATGGATCGAAAGCATCCTCACATATATGTCACTCCAGAGGCACTCCCGTAGCTTCTGGTATACCAGAAAGATATCTAGTTTTTCGTATTTTCTTTTTTTCTTATGTCTGTGTGATTTACAGAGTCATATCAACCACGCAAAACTTAATTTAACTTTGAAAGTTATGTAGACCTAAGTAATGGTTGGTTACACATAAAAATATCTGCCGACATATGTACACTGCTTACTCTATTGGTATGCTGCCTGGAATGCGTGTCCGACTGGTGTGTGTTCACCGATTCTAAAAAAGTGGTCCCTCGATTTCCTCCCGGTGACGTCATACAAGTGTCATGCTGTTGCCGGCCGCAATCCTGGCAGTGTCACAGCAGTGGGGGGTGGACGTGACGGACGCCTGTTTTGCTGCAGGTCGCTCTTCAGTGTTGCAGTCCACGGAAGTTTCGGCAGCTAGAAGTTGGGACGCCGTGACGACAGCGACACTCGTGTTTGGTTGTTCTACTCGCAGCCTTTTCGTTAGCATTTCTACGACCAACCGCCAGGATCACGACATGCAACAGCATGACACTTTGGCTTCTGTGACGTCATTTGTTGCCACTTTGGGACCACTTTTGATGTATGGGCAGCATAGGACGCTAAACACACCAGTCGGAGACGCGCTACGGACACCATACTATATATAACCTTGACATGGTATCTGTCTCGCACTGTGAATGTCTCGTACATTTCTCTCGCTACCTTCTCTGGAATGCCCTGTTTTCTGATTCAAAGCGCATCCTTGATTTCTTATGCCGTAACCTCCGTCTGGTTTTTTATCTGTCAACTGCCTTGCTTATGTTGAAATAGTGCGACCAAAACTAGAATATGCATCCTCGGCCTGGGACCCACACGTTAAATAGCTCTCATCCAATCGGGATTTGGTTCAGAATCGGGCTAGTACTCGCTTTATTCTACATTTTAGGTTTGCTAGCATCACTGAACTTAAATGCAGTTTTTTTACAAACTCCCCTGTGTTCATGTAGGCATATTAGTAAACTAGGTTTTAATTCCTGCATGATTTATTCATCTTGCCACTGCATCGGATATTCCCTCGCATTGATCACTGTTTCTCTCAACAGGCCTGTCAACTTTAATGGCCTGTCTGAAGCCACGCTTTCCCTCCAAGACATTGACTCATTTCGTTACATATTAACCTCAATATTTTATTAAATCACTCCATTATGCAATACTCTAACCCCAGGGCTCTTAGGATACTTAAAATAAATAAACAAAATGAAAAAAGTCGAGCGCTGGAAAGAAACTGGACAATTCTTGTCGTGAGAAGCCAAGTCTTTTGATACGTGGCACCAAGTCTTCATAAATGGCTTTTTGCAAACAGAAGCCAGGCTCAGATGGCAAATGTAGCACAGGTTTCGTTATTGTCCACGAAAGAGCACGAGCTTGTTGAAGTATTGCCGGACGGGCACTCCCCTTTCCTCGGCACTTTGCTGCCGGCACATGTGGTGAATCCTCAGCTGAAAGTAGTGTGCCAGCATCTTCTTGAGCATGACAGAGAAGTGAGATTGATTGTCAATTGTTTGTGCAACGAACAGGTGGTCAAACCTCTTGAAGGATGGTGACAAGGAGACAATACTCAATGTCTCGGTTTGCAGCCTGAGAAGCCAGTTCCGCCCTCCCTTGGCCACTGTGTCGAAGTTTCTGCGAAGCACCTTCTCGGCAGTGGTGCAGAGATGCAGGATGTCTGGGGATGGACTGTGGAGACCGCCCTTGTCCTTGACACGCACCAGGTCACATTTGTCAGTGGTGAGAAGTGCAATCCTTGCACAGTCCGGGCATTTTGCGTCTTTTGCAAAGTGGACGGCCACATTGCCCGCAATGTATTGTACAATGCTCTCGGCAAACTCCGAGAGAGGCTTGTACCCTACAACCCAGGTGGCGTCGGCATCATCCTGGCTTGTGTCAGCTGTTGGGCCTTGCTGGCGCTTGTCCGACGAGCTCAAAAGAAGCGTCTCCGTGCCGTCGACCTGACAGTTGCCACGGCTCGAGGGCAGCACATTCGCGATGAGGCACTTCCTGTACGCCGAGCGAAACTCGAGGGCCGTAGGATTGTTGTTGTTGCCCGTTCTGTTCCTGATTGTTGCAAAGAACAATTCGAGGTGGTCTTGACTTAGCTTGCGTGTCAGCAGGCACTTGAGCAAAGGACTGCTGCTCCAAACGAGGTCTTCAGCCAGACCCTTGATGGACTGGAGGTCCAACAGAAATCCAAGAATGGCGGTCTTTCTTTGACCTTGGATCAGGGGTCTGCCCGTGGTATCCTTTAGGCCTCTGAGGTAGCGCGAGGCTTTGTCAATCCTTGTCAAGATTGTCTCCTTGTTGTTGACGCGAATGGGGGCCTTGCTGCCAAGAGCGAGGGGGTGACAAGAATTGGTGAGGTCAAAGGTGTCGTCCACTACTGCTGCAAACTCGGCAGTGGCCTCCACACCCTCAAAGCCGGGGATCTGCTTTTCCTTGCAGAACAACAAGGCGCAGCTGACGGAGCGGCTTAACGTCTGTGCCGCCAACGACACCTTCATCTTCTGTTGGTGGAAATCAATGTGCCGCCTCCGAAGTTTGTTCCCGGCGTGGAGGCCTTCCTTTTGTTGTAGGCTATCCAAACACATTACGTAATGCCAGGCAACAGTCCTACCCGCACCATCCCTGATGAGCTCCTTTTCAGCCAGCAGGTTTCGCATAAGCTTCAACATGTGGCATGCGTCTAAGATTGCATACACCCTTCTTGACGGGTCGGAGGGGTGAGGGAACCAGCTCTTCATTCTTGGTTCCGCCAGGCTTATTCCGAGTGCTGAGAGCATAGATAGATTGCAGCTTGTGCCGTCGCACGTCACAGAGATGCAGTCGGCACCAGCCTCCTTCAATTTTATCAGGTACTGCTGGACCAAATTGGACCGAACAGTGCCGTCGAGTCCATCAATCAGGGCATATCCCAGAGGTAGCTTCCAGTTGCGGTTGACGGCAACTGCCAGGAAAACAAGCGCATGCTTCGCATATGCAATGCAGTCGTCTTTGAGGATGCCATGACCAAGGTCGCAGTAGCCTACGACTTCCTTGCCGTCCCAGTCCGCTTGTTTTTTTATACTAATCTCATCCACCATCAAGCTGATGAGGAGAGGTCCTTTTTGAGCTTCCTGGGAAACTTTTTCGAAGCACTCCTTTGTGAAGCCCGGCTTCGCGCCGATCACGGCTGCCCATTTCCGAAGTGCGCTGGGGTGAGGCAGTCTCACATGTTTGCGCAGAAATTTGTAAGCTTTGGCCGAATAGAAATGCAGTGTCAAGGCAAACTTGCGCACATCTTCCGAGTAGCTGTTGTTTGCCCTTCCTGTCTTTTTCAGCACAATGTCTCGCAGTGTGCCACTGAAGATGTTGTCCAGGATGGCTACCGCTGGTTGAGGTAGCTGTGCCCTGAGTTTCTTCAGCAAGGCATTGAGTTTTTTATCTTCATTCCCTTCCGGTTTGCCTTTCTTTTTGCTTGTCTCAAGATCTTCTTGGCTTTTTGCAGCTTGCGCTTGCTGGCAGCTAGAAGCGTCCTGTCCCGTCGTGGAGACACAACTGTGTAGCTGTGGTCGCCAGAGCAGGTGGCTGGCCGTGAGGATGGAGCTTCAGGGCTGCTTGACGCTGCTTGAGGTTCTGCTGTTGATGGGGCTTGTGGAGAGGGAAAGTCAGTCTGGGGGGACCGTTGAGATCGGACCACTTGAGAGGTGGAGGGAAAGTCAGTTCGGGGGTGTTGTTGAGGTCTGACCGCTCGAAGGGTGAACAGTGTGGGCACTGCTCCTTGTTTGAGGTTAGTCTTGCCAACAAGCCTGTGGAAGCAGTCATTTTCGAAGTGCTCTGAACACAGCTTGGAGAACTTGGTGGGAGTCCAGTGTATGCATTCCATTTTCTGCAGCCATGCCTGGAGGAGTTCTGGGTGTCTCAGTGGAAATCTGCGGCAGACAACGAGGTCGGACTGTCAAAACACTGAAACAATACTGTATTTCAATAAAAAAAATACATATTTGTGCATTTCTAATTATTGTTTGTGTGCATTTTATTATAGATACATATGCTTATTCTAAACTACCCCTTCTGCCTCATTTATATGCCACTAATATTTGAAGTTTCTGAAACATCTGTTGCAAGTATGACGAGCAGGTGATTTGAAATGTTTCAAACCCAATTTGCAGTAGTTGAGATGAAATGCTTCAACCACAGAGCAACTTTCAAATATGCGCGGTTGTCCTCCATAAATGTGCCCAAAACTGCAAGTTTAGATCCAATGATTGCACTTGCTTGCCTATCGCGTATTTAAATGTATTGTAATGATGCGACTTCATTATGCCGCTCGAAAATGCGGGCTAAGGTTCGTAAAGATCGCAACGCAGTTGGAAAGAGTTTACCGCAAAAATTTGAGAGTTAGTGGAAAGCTTACCCGTGGAACGTTATCGCAGAGTTCTTCTTGTACCTGTTAGTACAGTTAGGAGCCGCGCACGAATGCGGCATAGCTTTTAGTGTTCAACTCCCGTTGGAAATAAAATGGCAAAGGAATCGGACACGACGAGCTGACAGCCTCTGAACGACAGGAATATGAGCAGTCGTCTGCTATCGCTCGGCCGCAAAATCAAACAAAGCTTGATTGTAGTCTATGTTGCAGATTACTTTGTTACATCAGTTATAAGCACTAAAAAAAATAAAAAATGGACTGTGCAAGGATTGCACTTCTCACCACTGACAAATGTGACCTGGTGCGTGTCAAGGACAAGGGCGGTCTCCACAGTCCATCCCCAGACATCCTGCATCTCTGCACCACTGCCGAGAAGGTGCTTCGCAGAAACTTCGACACAGTGGCCAAGGGAGGGCGGAACTGGCTTCTCAGGCTGCAAACCGAGACATTGAGTATTGTCTCCTTGTCACCATCCTTCAAGAGGTTTGACCACCTGTTCGTTGCACAAACAATTGACAATCAATCTCACTTCTCTGTCATGCTCAAGAAGATGCTGGCACACTACTTTCAGCTGAGGATTCACCACATGTGCCGGCAGCAAAGTGCCGAGGAAGGGGAGTGCCCGTCCGGCAATACTTCAACAAGCTCGTGCTCTTTCGTGGACAATAACGAAACCTGTGCTACATTTGCCATCTGAGCCTGGCTTCTGTTTGCAAAAAGCCATTTATGAAGACTTGGTGCCACGTATCAAAAGACTTGGCTTCTCACGACAAGAATTGTCCAGTTTCTTTCCAGCGCTCGACTTTTTTCATTTTGTTTATTTATTTTAAGTATCCTAAGAGCCCTGGGGTTAGAGTATTGCATAATGGAGTGATTTAATAAAATATTGAGGTTAATATGTAACGAAATGAGTCAATGTCTTGGAGGGAAAGCGTGGCTTCAGACAGGCCATTAAAGTTGACAGGCCTGTTGAGAGAAACAGTGATCAATGCGAGGGAATATCCGATGCAATGGCAAGATGAATAAATCATGCAGGAATTAAAACCTAGTTTACTAATATGCCTACATGAACACAGGGGAGTTTGTAAAAAAAACTGCATTTAAGTTCAGTGATGCTAGCAAACCTAAAATGTAGAATAAAGCGAGTACTAGCCCGATTCTGAACCAAATCCCGATTGGATGAGAGCTATTTAACGTGTGGGTCCCAGGCCGAGGATGCATATTCTAGTTTTGGTCGCACTATTTCAACATAAGCAAGGCAGTTGACAGATAAAAAAACCAGACGGAGGTTACGGCATAAGAAATCAAGGATGCGCTTTGAATCAGAAAACAGGGCATTCCAGAGAAGGTAGCGAGAGAAATGTACGAGACATTCACAGTGCGAGACAGATACCATGTCAAGGTTATATATAGTATGGTGTCCGTAGCGCGTCTCCGACTGGTGTGTTTAGCGTCCTATGCTGCCCATACATCAAAAGTGGTCCCAAAGTGGCAACAAATGACGTCACAGAAGCCAAAGTGTCATGCTGTTGCATGTCGTGATCCTGGCGGTTGGTCGTAGAAATGCTAACGAAAAGGCTGCGAGTAGAACAACCAAACACGAGTGTCGCTGTCGTCACGGCGTCCCAACTTCTAGCTGCCGAAACTTCCGTGGACTGCAACACTGAAGAGCGACCTGCAGCAAAACAGGCGTCCGTCACGTCCACCCCCCACTGCTGTGACACTGCCAGGATTGCGGCCGGCAACAGCATGACACTTGTATGACGTCACCGGGAGGAAATCGAGGGACCACTTTTTTAGAATCGGTGAACACACACCAGTCGGACACGCATTCCAGGCAGCATACCAATAGAGTAAGCAGTGTACATATGTCGGCAGATATTTTTATGTGTAACCAACCATTACTTAGGTCTACATAACTTTCAAAGTTAAATTAAGTTTTGCGTGGTTGATATGACTCTGTAAATCACACAGACATAAGAAAAAAAGAAAAATACGAAAAACTAGATATCTTTCTGGTATACCAGAAGCTACGGGAGTGCCTCTGGAGTGACATATATGTGAGGATGCTTTCGATCCATGCCAGTGTAGAGAAAGTGCGGAGAGTTTTGTTAGTAGTCGCTTCTGAAAGACGTCACTGAAAGCTGAAGGCACTATATTGGACAGGGACAGCAGTCCCTGCAGACTTTTTTCTCTCACGATCCAATTGACCGCTCGAACAAGAGCAAGAGTCAAAGAAGATGCTGACAGAGCCCCGAGAGAAAGTCATAAAAAGAGAAGCAGTAGTGCAGGCATGCCTCGTGAAGCGCAGAAGTGCTTTGCTGCAATGGCACCAGACCTAAGTGAGTACGACTACGATGCCTACAGCGTACTCAGGAGGCCGCTTCATAGCCACCAAAGATGGGTCACCCTTGAGAAGGTTGATGGTCAGCCTGGGTCGCTTCGGTGGCCGGCCGTGCGTGTAATGTCACGACCTGCCTCCACCTTGTCGACCGTAGCAGACAGGCAAAAAGACAGCACGTGGCCGTCCCCGGAACAGCTGTGCTTGGTGAAAGACACTGTAACAACAGAGTTACAATCCAGCATTATGCTGTCTCGGCTGCTCTGTACCAGAGAACAAAAAACTTTGAGCCCCTTGTTATTTTCCTGCACTTGACACCAGCAGTGGTTGAAGGACTGCACTTGTGTCTGCGGATGTCCAGTCCTTCTATAACAAGATGGTGCAACAGCTGTAGCGCTTGCTGGTATCCCGGAAAAAGCTGTATCCGAAAACAAAGTCATAAAGTGGTTTCAGGTGAAACCGCTCACCAGCTTCGACGCGAGTGAGCAAGCACTGTCTTGAGAACTTTGACCAGCGAAATTGGTTTCCATCAGCTATTCTCAGCCGTGTTGACACCTACAGACGTCTACCGACGCCCTGCAAGCAGAGAACGCTGTGTCTAAAGGTAGTTTGGACGTACCCGCAAGAATTTCTTAGATACGTTGGACATACTCGGCCGATTTTTTCAAAGGTACGTCGGACGGATCCGGCGATCAGGTATGTCGGACGTATGCGCGGTATAGATCTTATATATGAAGACGGTGCCTGGTGTGCGCAGAGGGCTCAGGGCCCCGAGGACCATGCTTCCAAATCACAGCGCGAACTTACGGTAGCAGTGCCGTTCCCCACGGGCACGGCAACCTAGAGCAACCTAATATGGGCCGGACGTAAAGAAAATCGGCCGGGTACGTCCGACGTGATCAACCGTATCCTCGATCGAGCCTTGCGCCAGTCACGCGAAACCACCAAAACCTCTCACGCATTCCTTCTCGGCTTCCACTCGCAGACGCTCCATATTCCCTGCGTACCTATCCTTAAGAGCAATGAACATTCCGCTGGTCGAGTGCAGAGAGGATGCAAAACTTTCATGCGAGATATCCACGCGATGTTTGACATGTGCGACCGATTCTATCGGATCGGTCCCATACCTGGTTAGATCTTGTGCAATACGTGCATACCCGGCTCTATTTGTTCATCGTCTGCCTAGCCAAACATGGCACGCATGGAGATTTACCATTCTCCCACAGCACGATCACCGCGGTTCAATGCGACTCGTACCGCCGTTGCCGCCGTCGCCGCACCAGCCGCCCCCGACCAACTCGCACACGCTCGCGCTCGGCTCGGCTCGGCCAGCTCGGCTCCCATCCAGGCCCCAGGCGGCCGTGTCGCCGTGTTCCAAAATTTACTCTATCTCACTCTTGGGTAAAGGTCTCGTACCCGTTGCGTTCAAAAACCTACCCGCGTCCACCTGTCTTGTCACGTGACTTGATTCGCCGGAATAACTCGGATTCATTTGAGTAAGATTGGAACACATCCCCAGAGCGCCCATCTGCTGACCGTGATCTGGCCAATCTGATCTGGCCCACCTTTGGGCGCAGCCATCTTTAAGTCACGTGATCACTAATGTGGCAAACAGGCAAGATGGCGGCAATCGGGGGGGTGCCATTTCCGCTGCAGGCTGTGGGTCCCGGTTTACCGCTCTAAGGTAATACTCAAGCTCGTTGGTGTGCCTGCACTTCGCAGCCCTTCGACTCAGAACGAGCATTGAGGTGGCTCAGTGGCACAATTATTATGACTGTTATCGAACTGAGAAACAGGTACGTAGGAAGGCCAGTGGACCGCAGGCCAGCCAGGTTAGCTGATTTTGTAAATCAATAGCTACATGACTGCTCAACACTGAGCTTATCGAATCAAGCGGCAAGCTTGCGCCACCTAGGAAGCGCAGTAATAACCTGTAGATGGCGCTAAAATAAGAGGTATTGGAATTCTTTTATTTCTACGGGACAACTCACTTGGACTACTACTCATACGCCAACATACACACAACACAAACACCAACCAAGATACGGAACACTGTTACAGGCACACACGCATCAACAGTACAACAAGGCATAAACAACTCCAACACAACACCTCGGCGACTCTCTACTCTAACCACCCTACCGACCCGATTCGTATTAGGCCCTACCATATTCTCACAAGGAGTGGGCAAGTGAGTGCCACTGTTTACCAGATGAATACAAAGAGTATTTGCAAGTATTATTGCTATACAAGTGTTCTGTGTATTTAAATTGGCAGGCTAGACACCCCTCTTAATCTAGTGTTTTGAAGGGAAACATGATGAGAAAGCAATCGGCTAAAGTAACACTACACGCCATGCTCCCGATCAGTTTCAGTTTCAGATTCACGCAGTGATAAGCTTACTCAAGCCATACTGCGTCCATGCTCGTTCCGCGCGTGTAATAGCAGCAAAAGTTTCAACAATATCTGCATTCCTGTCAGCAATCGGCTAAATAGTAACATTATATTTAGTACTGTGTTGTTCAATTCGTCCTTTTTTTCTCTTAAATTCAGTACCTGAGTATAGGTGACTTATTGTAGCGGCAAACGCTGGCGGCATGCTTTCCCGTGTTGGTCGAGTCTCCGACCAGTCGCTCTACTCGCTCCACTTTAAAAAAATGCTAAATTGAAATGAAGTATTGGGGTACCATTATATATAATATACATATCAGATATATATATATATGTGTGTATATATAATATATACATATATATTATATATATATATTATATATATATATATACATATACAGTGGTATTTTTCTTATTTTTGACATTTCGTTTAAAAAAAGCTGTGAAAGCTACACTTATGCTGTTTGTGCAGGTGAGTTATACGGCCAAGAGCACATAGTATAGGGAGATAGTCGCAACTATTAGTCGGCTAATTAAGTAAAATTTGTTAATTAACTTTTTAATTAGTGCAAGTAGACATATAGTTCCATTAGAAACTTGCTGAGCATCATCGAAAACCACTAAATCAACTATTTTTAGAAGGTTATAACGCCGGGGCAGCATTTTACGGCGTTCTGTAAAAACGCTTCATTTGGACGCGTTTCAAGATTTCGGTTTCTTATCGGAGCGCATCTTTGCGCTCGCTCCTGCTCTCTGGTGGTCGCGGCGCCAAGCCACCCGCTCGCCTCCCTCGTAGAATGGAGGGAAGTAGGGCGGATGTGTGTTGCACGTCGCAGCCACTGGGGAGCAGGACTGAGGGCGCAGTACGCTCCGATAAGAAACCGAAATCTAGAAACGCGTCCAAATTGAGCGTTTTTACAGAACGCCGTAAAATGCTGCCCTGGCATTATATCCTTATAAAAAGAGTTTATTTAGTGGTTTTCGATGATGCTCAGCAAGTTTCTAATTGAAACTATTTGTCTACTTGCACTAATTAAAAAGTTCATTAACAAATTTTACTTAATTAGCAGCCTAATAGTTGCGACTATCTCCCTATACTACGTCCTCTTGGCCGTATAACTCACCAGCACAAACCGCATAAGTGTAGCTTTCACGTCTTTTTTAAACAAATCTGAAAGAATATATATATATATAAACTAACATAGCCGAGTTTTTTTTTATGTACTGCATTCAAAGAACATATACACCCTTATACAATTATTTAAAATCTTTCAGTTTTCTGTTGACAACAAAAGGTTGGCACTTTCCAAGCTTGGGGACCCTATATAAACAGTGAATTAAGCTAAAAACATTAGGGCATTTCAACCAAAACTTTAATTTATATATGTATAAAGTGGCTATAATGGAGACAAAATATTTAGGTGGCAGTTGTTTGTATTATTTTATTTTCCAAACCTGATAGACAATTTTAGATTGAGAAATTTTTTTTTAAAAATATTTAAAACTTTTAAAATAACCTTGTAGGTTTTTTTGAAACATTATGGAAATGGAAATCTGAAAAGAAGTCTTCCAGCACTGGACTATCAAGCTATAATAATTATAGTAATGATACTTTCTGAAGCCAGAAACAACCTTTGGAGCCTTCTTATTGTTACCTTTGAATATGAAGCAAACCAATAGATTTACATCGTAAAACAGGGAACATTTAACAAAAAAACAATGTTATGTATGCGTTACAAACTTATTAAATAATCAAAACATGCAACACTGCAGTCATTTCACCATTCTAAAAAAAGAAATACCTGAAAATATGTATAACACAAAAAGAGATACGATTTACACCAAGCAAGATACTGGGCCACAATACCAAAGTTTCAACAATAAATAAAAAGTATGAGGGGGTACCCAAAAGTAACTGGAATGAATTTCAGGAGGCGGGGGCATTCGTAGTACCAGCATCCGCCTCTAACAGCGCTAAGCGGCACCCTTCCCGAGTCAGTTTGCCGACCGGCGTCGTCTGGTAAGGATCTAGAGCATGTGATTTTTTTCCCAACCGCTTCAAAATCATACCTCGTTTTTGGCAATGTCTGACTTGAGGACCTTACACATTCACAAAAATATTTCCTTTCAAGACTTTTCATACGGGGCGAACAGAACAAAAGTCACACTGGGCGGGGTCCTGAAAATACGAAAGGTGGAGAAGCGGTGTTATGGCCATTTTTGCTCAAAAATTGTGGCACTGACAGGGCAGTGTGTGCTGGGGCATTATTTTGATGGAACTATCACTTCCCCTTTCCCTCACATCGGGGCGTTTCTGCCTCACTCAGTTTCGCAAGTGTCGCGAAATTCCCAGGTCAAACACCTTATTAACAGTTTTACTAGGAGGAAGAAACTCGGAGTGAACAATGCGCACATTTTTCTATGTTTTTATCAGATGAGGAGGTTGAGTGTCGCCCTAAACGAGATTGGTCGTCGATCAATTATTGACCGGCCTTAAAGCAGAGAGAACCACTCATAGACATGCGATTTCTTATTAGCATCTTCTTTGTAGCTCTCTGAAGCATTACAAGAGTTTCCTGCGCCGTTTTTCCTACAAGAAAACAAAATTGCATTGCCGCATGCTGTTCGTTCATATCGAACATTGCAGAAAAAAAACAAAAAATGATTTTGAAGCGATTGGAAAAAAAAGTGTATAGCAGACAATGCCAGTCGGGAAACTAACTCGGAAGGGGTGCTGCTAAGCGCTGCTAGCTCAGGAAGCTACGTACTACAAACGTCCCCCCCCCCTTTCCTTCAGAAATTCATTCCGGTTAGTTTTGCATCCACCCTCGTATGATTCACTGTGCCAAAAGCTTTCGATATGTGCCATGTTTGAAAAAAAAAAGATGGCAACCAGTCAATTAGGCTCAATAGAGCTTATGCGAAATTGCTTGGTGATCTGACAGCACTCAGAGCGTCGCCATTTTAATGTTGGCAAGCGTCATCGGTACCAAGGCACAGTGGAGCCATTGGAGAGAGCCGCACGGGCAGTGCGCGATAGCGCAGCAGCTGTGTTTTCCGCCTTCTGGCCATGGAATGTGTACGAACAGTTTAAACAACCTACCGCAACTGTCTGACGAAACTCTTGGAGGCCTGTGCACGCTGGCGACAACCATCGTCGAAGCAGCGGAGCAAGTCCTACACCTTCGCTGTGGAAGCTTACACACTGCGGGTTGTCGCCAGCGTGTGCACAGGCCTCCGAAAGTTTTGTCAGACAGTTGTGGTAGGTTGTTTAAACTGTTCGTCCACATTCCATGGTCGGAAGGCAGAAAACACAGCTGCCGCGCCATCGCACACTGCCCGTACGGTTGCCTCCAATGCCTCCACCGTGCTTCAGTACCGACAACGCCTGCTAACATTAAAATAGCGACACTCTCAGTGTTGTCAGACTACCAAGCAATTTCGCATAAGGTTTATTGAGACGTAGGCAATTTTCTCTGTAATAGACACTTTCATGAATCTCATCAAGCAACATCGGCCAGAGTGTGTGCCCAAACAATGGCGGACTTCGATAATTGGTGCTGCAGCTACCATACTCCGTTCACCTCTAAGCTGAGACTGCGGTGTAAGCTACGTCCTCGTTAGACCAGTCATACGCCTCTCTTTCGCCACGTCATCACGCTCCCGGCCATACCCACGCGCAGAGAGCCGGGTCAGGTGATAAGAGGGAGGCGGCTGATTGGTCCGGCAGGCACGTAGTGCCCACTGTAGTCTCAGCTTAAGTGTGAACAGAGTATAGATGGCGCACACTTTTGAAAAGGGTCTATTCAAGAGTTGCTGACAAGCTGTTGGTGGCTGCAATATACAAATAGCAGAAGCACGTACTGCAATGTTCACTCGTCTCCTATCATTTTATATATCCTTTGTTCTTGTCATGAGCAACACTGGATCCCGCCGCTGCCACCATGTCGTGGTCGAGACAGGTTAACGACGACAACTGGTTTATTGCATACAATACGTGGTCTTGTGGGCTGTCGGGCTGGTGGCATCGATTACATGATGGGCCTTGTCTGCTAACCCTCTTTCGCATCTTTTTGCTGGTGCTTGCCGCATGAGGTGCTGCGCTCGGCGGTGGGCTCCGTTGTTGCCCACAGCAGTTCTAAATCACTATAGAAAAAAAGAAACAGGGTGACAAGCCTGTAACAATGTAGCAAAGAGATGTTTTAGGCTGGCTTGACACGAAAAATCTTTTTCAACATTTTGACATCGCAAGGCAAACACAATTTTGGAAGTTTCACGGTCTAAACCAACAAGCACGCCCCACCAAAGGATTGAGGATCCATTTCCACCACCTGGCCATGGTCTGACGAGCAGCTGAAATCTCGTTACATCTTGAAGTCGCAATAGCTGCAATTCCAGTCTCTCGAGTTCACGAGCAGCAACCGCTGAAATAGCGACATGCTATTTTTGCTATGATCACCATCAAAAATACAATTAGTTCATGCTGTATAGACCCAAACATTTGGAGTGATAACATGCAACTATGCCTATGTCTTGCTAATGCACCTGAAACCATAAATTACAAAACCAGAAAAATTAAAACAATCAAATTTTGTTGTCAATTAACCTTCTGACCCTGCAGTGATAATAAAATTAAACTACAAGCATACACAGATTCATTAAAAAATATGTTTAATATCTATCTTGAATGAATTGCTATATTTTTATTGTAAATGTCCCATTCTTGCAAGCACATCAAACGCAGTCATTGAAATGTGACAGAGGCATCTTGGGACATTTGGGATGCGAGTCACCTCACCACGGCCATTGCTAGCCTGGCTGCAAGCATGCCAGTTGACAGTGCCACCAAATACTTTACCAGGAAAAATACATTTGTCTCCATTCATTTACGCCAGCGCACCCACAGTGCCAAATGTTGCTCTCCAAGCGGTGTAGACACCACGCATCTGAGAGAATGCATGAGGATCACACCGTCCACGCTGTACAGCAGTCATGCCGCACCAAGGGAGAGGGCTGCCATGGGCACACCGAGATACCGGGTTTGCCGAGACAGTAGAGACAGCTGTCTCGACTAGTGCTCCAGGTGTCCGCAACCATAGATGGCAACAGTCATCTATTGTTGCCATCAATCGTCCCAATAGACAGATCTCACTAAGCGTTCCACGCATGCGTGACGCCGCCATAACTTTAGTTCACAGGAGGCAGGCGGCAGTGCACGAGACGGCTCGTGTCGTCTCGTCACGCGCAAAGCTCCAGCGGGGTTCTCCCACATGCAGAAAGACTAAAGTTCCTTCGATGCATTGCGGCAGCGGTGGCTTAACGAAACTGGCTGGTGAGATCGGTCTATTCAAAGGGAAAAACGCCTGAGGCTGCTGCGCATCCAGTCGTTCCAACCACGCAAAGCCTATTCGTGCCAAGGCCATTGGATTTTCATGGAGTGAGATATTTTCATAGTTAAGTATTTGTTGTCACCATGTCACAACCTGGTGGTTTTCAACACCCATGGGCTATATAATTCCTCTTCACTTTCAAAGAATTCTGTTACATCTGAAAGATGAGAGGTTGAAAAGAGGAATGGGGAAGAAAGTCAGAAGAAAGGAGAGGTGAAGCAAAGCGACTGACCGAATCGTCCTGGGCGAGCCAACGCAGGACACCTGTCTGTGCGGAGTGCGGGCTGGGGTGGTGTGTTGCCTAACCCGAGGGGGCCCTTGAAGGAAACCTAGCCCGGGCTTGGCTCAACTGCCAAGACCCCAGTTTCATCAGACACGGGCACACCTAGCACAGCCAGGCATGCAGGGGGTCTGAACCCACGCTGGGCTCGGGGCTCATGGTGATTGGTGACGCCACTCACCAAACACCCACAAGCGCACAAGTCTCCTGTGGCGACGCAACCCTGTAAAAAGGCATTCAGTACATGAAGTAGATACTGATCGAGCCAAGCGAGAGATACACTTCAACTGAAAAAAAATGAAGGCACAGCTCAGACATATGATGGACGCCCAATGTGCGGTTGTCTGTCACGTCCAATGTATTTTACATGCTCCAAGATGAACTAATAGTCATTATAGATGAACTCACAGCTACAAAGTAAAATGTGCCCAAAATACTGAAAGCTGAGCTAAAGTATGCACAGCTTTCTTAACCGAAATACCTAATAATGTTTTTGTTTCACTTGTCTTTCTAATTGAGTGACACCTCTTTTTCAGCTACAAATGGAATGTGCTCATGTGAAACCTATAACTTCATGCTAAATCTGGGTCATTCCTCCTCTGCAGCGTGCTGGCTTGCTCAAAATGAAATCAGGTGGTCTTCTCTCGGTCTCAAGAAAAAGAATTGTCAAAGCTAGTGCAGCCTTAGCAAAGCTTTTTCTTGAGGCTTCCTTAGATAGACTGACTGAGTTACTTTCGAACAAACCAGCCAATAAATAGATTATGGACAAACAGAATCAAGATTAGACATTCCACTGAAATGAGTAGCCAAGTGAAATCACCAATTAGCTGAATGCTCAGGCGGTCGTAACCTGCCAACTCGATAGCCTCCACCAAAAACGCTTTTCATTGCATCAGTTGCCAAAGTAAACGTGAAACACATGCACAATAAAGACAGGCATTGTACGATGGTTCCCACATCAATCGTAGCTGGCGTCCTATGACACTGTGACATGGCACGTCCCGATGTCGCGTTGTGGTGAGCTGGCTGACGCAAGCAGAAATGGCAACCGCATATTTTGGTCATTCCACTGCAGTGTCAGCTGTATGCAATTTGAATGTTCGCGTGCTCTGCGAAGTTACTGCGAGGACCATGAGTGACAAGGAAGATGTTGTGATATCACCATCTCAACTACAAACAAACAGAGCATTGCAACAACGACAATGATGCCGAGAAGCGGTGCTAGAATGCTGTAAGGTAGTGCATGCTTTGGTCTTGCTGCATAATTGGTTTGGCTTCAAAGTTCAGAAGGTGAAGAGGAATTGCAACGGCCAGGGTCCTCTGGGGTAACAATCTGCTACGAAGTCACGTAAGCAGTGTGGAAGGTATTAGCTGTGCTGGGGCTCACGTTTCGTAATGACGCACTGTGCCTATTGTCAGGCACCCGTCACTATATACCTTGAGCAGTGCGAGAAATATGTGGGTGGGTAAGCAGGGGCTGATTCATGCTTGTATTTTTTATTTTAGTTTTGCCTTGTTCGCAAATACGCCGAAACACCGAAATATATACGGACTGAGCAACATATATGACATTCAGCGCTAAATCAAGCGGCTTATCAGCTTTAAACGTTTTCGTAACGAACACATTGCTTAAAACGCAAAAACACAATAGTACAGCCATGTTCAAAAGAAACACGAACCACGCAGTTGCGACCCAGCGATGCAAAGGAGAGAACATAACTCAGGCCCCGACCAGGGCGCCCCTAACGGTAAACAGATAATTTTCATCGGTTGGTCCTTCTTTGCTGCTGCACTCAGATCACGTTCGCTCAAGTTTTTCGCAACGGAAAAAGCTTGCAGAATTTGCAAGAACCTTAAATCCTATCCTAATTTTGACGGGCACACAAGGCACGCGCAATTCGTCACAATTATTCCTGACGAGTATCGGGTGACCGCCGCTGGGTGGCGGGGAACAATTAGAAGGCCTGCATTACAAAGAGGTTTCAACTGTTCGATCAGGGTCACGTGATTTGTGGGCCGCGCATGCAATACGAGCTACAGGTGACGAACGCGTTGGTCGTCCGCGAGCGTCTGCGCCAGGTGTAAGATAGACAGGTGGAGAAACTGCCCACAGAAGCCGCCTACCGCAGCGCCGTGACCGGATTGTGTACTCGTCTGCTTGCGGGTACCCCCCATTTGCGACAGATGGCGCTGCGGAGAGAAGAAAAAATCGGAATCGGATTTGCATGGAACTTTATGGGGGAATGCGCAAAATAAACTGAGCACGACAGTCCTCCATTGAAAATCCACGAGAAACCATCTCCGTCAGCTTAGCCGGTCGCCACCGGTCGCCCACCTGGAGTGAGAGTTCGCGGTGCTCCACATTAATGGTGCCACAGAAAAAGAGAAACCCGAGGGGACACAATCCGGTCGCTCATTTGGCTCTCGTTTCCCACCTGTCTATCTTACACCCTGGTCTGCGCCTTTCCGCCTGCGTTCCCCTTGCCACGTGACTAATGACTAATATCTGATGGAGGCGTACGCCATTATATTGCGAACGCTCTCCATGGTTTTAGTTGGACCCTCATTACAATCTAGTGTCTCTACAAATAGTAGGCGCCAGAGGCGACGCCACCGGGGTGACCCTCTTCTAACTGAAAAACGCAGCAGATACCTTTCTCTCCAAAGTTGTACAATGCATAAATTTCAGTATATAAATAGCGATAATTCTAATTTTTTTAGAAGACTATGTGGCGAACAACTGAGGGAGAGGAGGTGACGAGAGCGCGCAAAGACATCATAACACCGAGCTCTGGTTGGAATGATTAGTGTGTAGCTCTAGTGCCACCAAATGAGCTATGCTTAGAGTATCAGCACTCCGTTCTCCGATGTGCTGGTGGGCGCCGCCATCTTGGTGCTTAGAGAACAGACGCCCCTGTCGATCGTTACAATTCAAAAATTCAACTTCTTCGACTTTAGACTTGGTTGTAGGAAGCTCAGTTGATATCGTTTTTGCTCTGTCGCGAACTGTTTTAATATTTCTGGAGGACATAAAAACGTTTTCTGCGACCTCTGATAAAAATTCAGATAGCTGGTTACCATGACTTTTAAGCACGAAGGTGTCTGAACTGTCGTTACTCTGAAGCGTAGCTTATTTGGGGCTCTAGGTACGTACACCTAAATCTAGCTGCCTTTGCCTTCATTGTACTTGTCAAACGCGTAAGAACGCTAAACGCCGGCGTTTGGCGTTTGCCTCTCGCATTCAAACGCGTTCGACGGGTGCAGTGGAGACAAAGGCAGCTAGGTTTAAGTATACCCCTAATCATTCAAACGAGAGCTTGGCGTTGTGACTTCCTGGCAAGCTCTCGTTTTCTTCTTCCCTCAGTTTCTCGGCGCATATGCGGTCTACTGTAGTACAGACCGCCACGCTGTTTATATACAAACCCGTGTTTGCCCACATCCGGTGTGGGCACTGCGCGTGCGCAGAAACCGAATTCGTGTGAAGTGAAGCATCCGCGCATGCGCAGTGCCGTCGACAGCGCCACCGCAGCTCCAGGGACGCGTGCTCAGGGACGCGTGCTCCAGGGACGCGTGTCAGGGACGCGTGCTCCTCTATAGGTCAGGTAGCATCAAGTGTGGTGACGATGCACTCCCAATATATATATATAAACTATGTCACGTGATGTCATGATGTATGACGCCAATTTTCACGGTAAATTTAGAGGGGAAGCTAAATTGGGGGCAGAAACTGAAGGAGACGAGGAGACAAGAGTGCACGAGGACATCAGAGTGCTTAACCATAGCCTCCTCTATACTCACTAAGCCTGACAGTTCGACGACGAAGCCGTAGAGTGCCCGGTGGCAGATTTGGCGTGCGAGAATCTGGCAGCACCGAGCATCAAAGAGCCATTTCTTGGGGAACCTCGACGTCAGCGCACAGTTTTTGCAGAGGCGTGGGCCCGAAACACACTTGTTCGCTCGGGAAAAGTGTATTTCGTCGCCTCGCCGCAGTGGGTCGCCAGTCACGTGGCTCCCCTCTCATCCGTTAACTGCCGCTCCACGTTTTCCATTTCGGCGGCCACTTCTCGTGGCGATCTGCCAGGCTTTGTCAGTTTATAGGAGACTATGGCTGAACTCTGGTTAGAATGATTGGTGGGTAGACTCAAAGCTAGTTGCCTTCGTATCCATCGCACTCGTCGAACGCGTTAGAACGCGGAACGCAGGCGTCCGGCGTTTGACTTTCGCATGCGATCCGCGTTCGACAAGTGCGGCGGAGAAGGGAGAGCTAGCTATTGGGGACTCCAGCGAAATCGATGCCGTGTAGCGGCAACGCCCAGAAGGTCAGGAGAGGAGGTCGTTTAGACTCTGTCGTCTGCTATCGCTGCTTGGTTCTCGTAGGCAGCATAGAAGCAAACATCGTTTTCAGTAATTATTTGTATGCTTCCGGCGTGTCGTTTCTACGAAGTGACTAGAAGAAGGTTTCTACCGTCGAAAAATCGCTTTGCTTTCATATGTAGCTCCGATTTTACGCTGCAGTGCATGAAATTTATGGTGGTCCGCGTGCTGAACGACGAAAACGACCTCCTTTCGTCCGTCATTTCGCCTGACCAGCACGCCCCTGTAGTTCGCTGGAGTCAACGGGACTCCGCCTCAAACTTCGAGCAGCGAGGCACTGTGATTGAACTTCACCGCGGCTGTGGAAGCAAATACTTTGTGGAACGTTAAAAGAAAATAAGGAAAGAAAAGTAAAGAAGGAAGAGAGGCGCCTGCACTGAACATTGAACTCGAATGAACCACTGAGCTAACTTGCCGGCGGCGGCGCAGAATTTTGAAAGAGAAAGAGAAAGGAATATTAGTGGAGGGTGTTTGCTTTCAGTATAAACTTCATTTTTGTCAATTTGTTATTGCTGAATTTGTTCCTTAGTGAGACCATTCTACTTTCTTACAATGAGCAACAGAAGGACTAGGTTTGGCGGTAATGAACATAGGAAACATCCGAAGGAAAACAAATTGATAAAGGTTGGGTAACTTTCTTTTAGTACCAAGGATGGGGCTGAGCGTCTGCTGGTCCTCTTTTGTTTGGCAGGGTTCGTCTAAGCATTGAACACACCAAATTCCGCACCCCTCCGCCCCCCCCACACACACTTTCCTGGAAGGAAAGACGGGGGGGGGGAAGAATTAACCGCCCCCTCCCCTTCGTGTACACCACTGCAATGACTAAAAAGGGTGATAGATCTTTTGTGACGTTGCTACCTTTATCTGTAATATAAAACTGTTAATCAAAACACAAAGCAATGCTAAAATTTCAAAAGGAAAATAAAATTTTTTTTCAGCAATCACTACGGATATTTGGTTTGGTTAGCGTCGCATTTTTCAATGCAATAAAATATGCCACTTAGCTAAGTTAACGGCCTTTATTTGTTTTTTGCCTGATCATCATAAGAGAACCCTGTACAATAAAGTAAACCTGATAATTCGTAACTGGTACACTAGATGACACTTCGTTTATATAATTGTAATTTGGCTCGAGAAATTTGGATATAAATTAATACATGAAACATGGCCAATCAACAGTTTGTGACATTGTAGAGTTTTGATTCATCTCACCTGGTTGGTTGTGCTAAAGTAAAAGGAAGTAGAAACGCTAGGAACTAAATTTAATGGAGGCAAATGTATTCTTACCGTGAATCGCGCCCAGTGTCACTGCCATCCACACGAAATTCGGAACAAACGCAGGTGCCACAACTCCCTCATAGGACAACAGCCCTCGAAGGTAAAAATCGTGAATAGGGCTTGTCGCTGTTGTAACGGCGCCGACAAAAAACCTAAAAAAAAGAATAAAAAAAATAGCTCAGAGTTTTGTTGGAAAATATTTGTTTCTTAGTGTGATGACGGTTAGAACTAGCAAACTAACAACATTTTAGTACGACCCCACGAACTGATGGGACAAGTTAACACGCGCCCCCGTTATTCGCCAAAATGTAATTGTTCGCTAAAACGTCCTTTGCTTATGTGATACCCGCTTTGGCGGACGCTTTCTAGCCCTCCAGGAAGCGAAGCGCTTCACTGTTGCGACCGCCCGTTGAAAGCGTTTGGGGGGGGGGGGGGTTGGAGCGAAAAGCTGGAAAAATCGTCTGTGGATGGATTCTTCAGATTACCGTACACAGGAAACGGAGCACTCTCGACAGCTCGACAGTCAAAACTTCCCTGAGCGCGTTCACATTCTAATCCTTCCGGTAGATTGGAATTTATTTTTTAGTTGTTTGGGGGTAAAAAAAAAAGTGTCCAACGTTGGTGCAACATAGACGAGCGACGCACGGGCAGAAATATATTTTTACATAAAAAAACTAAACTCAATAATTTTAGCTCTTTCGGAAGCATATAATTTATTACTTGTAATTGATTACGGAAAATAGTAATTGAATTACAGCGAGCGTTATCGCAGAAAAAAAGTAATTTGAAGCGTTAAAAAATTACCATAAAATGGAATTGATTACAAGCAGTCAGTTACTTGTAACTCGTTACGTAAGAGTCTTACCTAAACACGACAAACTGCAGGTATCTGCACTTTTGACGCTGTTCGATTTGTCCCATCAGCTCGTGGCATCCACTGCGTCCAGAGTTGAGGTCTACCAAAGTATAGTCGCCTGACCCCATAGCAGACAAGAAAGACAACGCCGATATGACGCTGATGCGCCAGGGGGCGGTTTCCCGGTTGGCGTCAAATTCCTCCATGAAACCCAAGTAGAAGAAGGCGGAGTTGGAGAAGGCAAGCAAGAGAAGGAAGGCCGTGAGGCACCCTAGCGCGGCAACGTGCCGGTAGGCGTCGACTTCCGGCCCTTTCCTTTTCGGGCTCTCTGTCGTTACAAGTGTACTCGGACTCAGAGAATAGGTGCTCATTGTCATGCCCGTGTATAAAATAAAAGCAAAATACTTTTCATTGATGTAGCCCCACTCATACTAAAACAGAAACAACTTGATTTTTTGTTTCGCGCTCTGTTTTGCCTGCAATGACATTACTCTTTCTAGATTTTTTTTCACGTTCTTATCTGCTTGTAATACAACTTCAAGTAACTGACGAACGAACTTGAAGGTAGAAAGAAAGCTAAATGATCCGATTTACCCAGGAGAGCACGGCTTTTTGCTCTTGTTGAGCCTGATAGAAATATTTATTTCTTGAAGTTTTTTTTTATTTCAGTTGAAAACAAATGCACGTAGAATCACCAAATTATTGACAAATGAAAAATGAAAGCTTTGGCGGAATTATTTTTGTGGTAAAAGTTTGACTTAAATCATCATAGAAAAATTGGTCAGATTTAAATTACTATTTAAGTTATGATTTAAATCGTCTTTATTTTGTATTCTCCACCCTGCTCACAGCACTATCTTACATCTCATAAAGCTGGCATTTTGACCTGTCACACGATACTTTTATTTAGTCTTTTATTTTCAGCACTTCAGCAACAACGGTCCTTCGCCGAAATCTTTGATACCGCGAATTTTCGAACTATAACAAGTAAGCTTTCTTTTACTTTTTATGCTTTGCTGTATGCTTTGCCGTATTTCGAAGCTTTTTTTCAATATGTCTAATACACTTCTTTCTCCGATGCCCCTTGTCCCAAGGGTAAATAAGAAAGCAAATAAAAATGTATGTGAGCTCCCATTTAAGCAGGGATAATAATTTCTCACTGGTAGATTTTAGAATACTGTTGTTGCGTTTTTTAGCCTTTATATTTTTCTTCATTTCTAGCTGGCGCTAGAGAATGAAGCGTGTATGAGGTATCTGCTGTCCTCCTATATCGTGCCAATGATTTATGGTTTGCGCGGGCCAGTACGCTCGCAGGTTTCACTGCGGGTGCGTGAACGTCCTTGATGATGACTTTGACATGCTCGTGAAAAACAGGGTAAACGTGTATAAGTTCGACGCATACACGAAACGACGGACCCCGTAAACGTTAACATTGAGTGGTGCATCGACTTCGGCGGTTGAGGACGGCATCAGCTTGCCGGGACAAGTAACGACTGCGGAGGTGATCTTCACGAAATCGTGCAAGAGTTCTGCCGCAAAATCGACGTTCTCTCCGAAGAAGTGCGTTTACTACGAAAGGACAACTAGTCTCTACGAGTGCACATTGCAAGGAACAACCAGCTTCTTCGCAAATGCCTTGCAGCGGATAACCAAAGTAGTGCACGACAGAATGTATCAATACGTTGCACTACGTACTAGTAGACGCGGCAGACAGGTGCAACCACCTTGGAGGAGTTCAGAGGCTGGCCCAGTCCTTACCGAGGCTTCAAATCAACTACCGGGAGGAAAGCCCCGCCAGCTTCCTCCATCCGAGGGGCAAGACCACCTAGGAATGACGGACGGCGTTGGGAACATCCAGGTGTGCGTTGTGGGTCTGCTGGTGGCGATGGGAGCACGTCCCAGTCAGCGCTCTCGGATCACACAGGGCCAGCTGGCGCAGCCAGCCTTAAAAAGGCGGATCCACCAGAGGTCGACCAGGATGAATTTGAACGGGTTCATCCACGCCGCCGCAGTAAGGTTGGCGTCGGCTCGTACAAGGTGAGTAAGCTACGTGTATAATAACGAAGCCACCTTGAAGAAACACTTTTTTCTTTCCCGGTTGCATCCCGAGACAGCCTGCGAGGTGCATTTGAAACAGTGTCAAATGTGTTAGGGAGTCAACGTTTCTCCTATACAAAACCTCCTTCAAAATATAATACGCACGCTTCTTTTCATCTACCTTTGCACGAGGAAGATTTTGAAGAACTCAATTGCCCGGATTTGTGTTCAGACCTCTTTCGACCGTTCTTTGGTCAGCTTAGGCTCAACGAAGAGCCAATTTCTCTTGAAGAGCCAATTTCTGCGATATACGAGATCAGCTTAGCGACTGATGAGGCGGAACATCTGTTCAGACCTGAAAATTAAGTCTGCGCTGTGTCATTACGCAATGTAAGCATGACGCTTTGCATTGCGTAATGCTATAGCGCAGACTTCAATTTTAAGCCTAAACGGATGTTCAGCCTCATCATTCGTTGAGCTGATTTCGTAGATCGCAGAGATTGGTTCTTTGAGTGTTTTGCGGGTAAGTAGACGCGGAGGCATTTCTTTGAGTGTGTGTCCAACTTCCTAAGGAAAAGCTAAGAAAATGCTACGCGCATTTAACCATAAAACGTCAAGCTATTAAGGAACTGAATCACGATGGGCGCGCTCAACGATGAACAGAGTATCGCTAGCGAAATTAACCGCCGTTTTTCTTCGATGTACACTGTTGATAACGCTGTACTACCAACATTATCTTCTGGCATGCATCGCCAAATTAGTAATTTAGTGGTGACTGTTGATGGTATTTTTGAGAGTTTACTTCGATAGGATGCTAAAAAGTCATGCGGACCAGGTAGAATTTCTAATGTGTTTTTCCAAAGGTATGCGGATTGGTGCTCTAAGTGTATTTACGAGATACACACTTGTAGTTTAAGAACCGGCGAAGTGCCACAAAAACTGGAAAGCAGCCAAGGTGGTGCCTATACATAAGAGCGGCGATAAAAATATTGTCTTGTATCTGCAGGCCCGAATCGCTCTTCAGTACATGCAGCAAGGTTCTTGAGCATTTTATTTTTAAACTCACTGTAAATTTGGGAAGCAGCAGTATTTTGTTTTGTAAAATACGAGCATGGTTTCCGACGCGAGTATTCAACAGTTAAACAGCTTCTTCATACGTTTCATAAATATTTTTTTCCTTACAGGATAACGATGGTCAGGTGGATGTTATTTGTTTGGACTTCGCGAACGCTTTTGACAGTATCTTGCATCTTAAATTATTGTATAAACTTAAGCAGGTGCTGTAAAATGACTATTTATTATGGTGGTTGGACCCTTAGCTTACACACCGTCAGTAGTACGTGACTGTTGGTAAGGCAGAGGCTATAGAAATGCCTGTTCTTTTTGGAGTGCCCTGTACTCGGTCCTTTGCTTTTTATTGTGGTTATTATTGATCTGCGGGAGGTGAACCCATTAATATAGTTTGTTTTGCTGACGATTGTATTCTGTTCTCTGAAGTGTCCTGTATTGCCGATTTGGAAAATTTAAATGATAGCCCCCACAAGGTATTCTCCTGGTGCTGTGCCACAATTGGAAAATTAATTTAAATTCAAAGAAATGCGTTCAAACGGCAGTGAGAAAAAATTGTCTCCATTTCTGTTTCAATATGTTATAAACTGAGCTCATTTAAAAATAGTTACTTCATATAAGTATTTAGGAGTAGTCATTACGTCGAGCTTAAGTCTGTCTGCTTAATTTGTGAATATTATAGCGAATGCTTCCCGTAAACTGTGGTGTTTACGAATGAATATGTGTCACTGTATTGCGGAAACCAAGCTCATGACATGCACTTCTTTGATTCGATCACTATTGGAACATGAAGTTATTTTATTGGAGCCGCATTCTGATACATCCATTGATAAATTGGAAGACGTTCAGAAAAAGGCACTTCAACTCAATCATACCGCAAATGACAAGGAAACGTTCATGTCATCCTTGTATGTCTCACCCGCATTTCCACAGTTATCATGTCGAAGGAAGTCAAGCGCTTGACGTTTCTGTATAATCTGATACACGATTAGATTGAGTTGAATTTCAACGATTATCTTAAACACAACGACGGCCGTGACACAAGGCAGAAACACAAACATTTGTTTTGCGAGTTTCAACGCAAAAATACATTTTTATATATTCATTTTTCCCTAGAGCCATCTGTGATTGGAATGACTTGCGTCAAAGTTTGACAAGCCTTGCTACAAATGATTTTATCGCTAGACCTTTGGACGATTATGTATATAAGTGAGCATCCTCGAAATAATCGATATTTTTGTATAATTTAGTTCTTGACATTTCGTATTGCATATTTTTACAACGTCTGCCCTGCAAATGTATATGCAACTGTATATGCAACGTTGGCCCACAAAAGTGGACCGGCAGTTTTCCTGAAATAATGAATAAATAAAGACAAGAAATATGAGGCTAAGTGAGTGCTGCGTAGCGGATATAATAAAGCAACGAAAAGTTAACATCAAGGTTTCCACGTGCCACGCTGCGGCGCTTTACAACGGCACAAAAACACCAGCTGTGCCTCCATGCCGGAGAGCAGTTGACGCGTGGAGGCTGTATCCCATGGCCAGGAAGGTAGGGCGGTGTTTTCATCGTTCTGTTGCGAGCGGGTGAGGCCTCTTCGTAAATGAAGGCTTTAAAATCAACCGACCATGGAAGTTTTTTTTTTTTATTTGAATTCATGGGGAGAGTAAAATGGAAGAGTGTCTGACGTCATAATTACTTCCCGCTTATCGCTGTCGTTTTCCATGAAGACATGAAGGGTTTGTGGCTTGAAATAATTCTATCCACTAAGCCCCTTTTTAATGGACGGCAACAGCTACCATTTAGTTTGATAATTTTACGTCCGAGGACCACAAAGAAAAACCGAAATTATGTGGAGCTTACGTATTCATTATCTAGAAGTCAAGCGAAACGGCCGATGCACAGGATGACACGATCGTTATTTGTTTATTTAATATTTTACTTTAACGAAAAAGCTGTGGGCAGTGGCAATGTAGAATAGGTGTATAGTTAGAAAGCAAATCAATCAGACGAAATTACACTTCATGTAAATTAAGTAAAATCTGCTAAATTTAAGCACACCAAAACTAGATTCCAAACACGACTTTTGATTGGGCTAGACGGTTCATGCCTGACATTATTAAAATATCTCAAACTTAACAAGGACGAAGAGGGTACACCTATGCCAGGACTGCCGCTGTGTGCCGGCAGCGCCAGTCCTCTCCTTGTTCAGTTTCGGCTATTTTATTAATAATAGATGTTAAAAACAAACTAAGTTAAAATAAATATCACTTTTAAAAAAGGTTTCATACCGTAAAGAATTCACGCAAAGATCTGTTTTTATTTAGCGTAAAATACTTAAAAATATATCTGCAAATGGGTAACTATGCTGAAGTTACATTATGACGTTACAATTATCTCGGAAGCCACCAATGATCTTTTATATTTTTCTTCAGTTGATTACTTTGCGGGATACTGCGTCGTGGTGAGAGAAATCCCAAGATAGAAAAACCATGGCGGTTTATTGCCTTGGTAGCGGCAGTCGGCGAGCGTTCCGGTGCATCGCGTGCCTGGGTAGCAAGTCGCCTTCTTCAAGCTACGCAATCTGCTTTTACATTTTCCTACCACCGGAGACGGAACATGCGTCAGCGGCAGTAGACGATGACACTGTGGTGGCTATGTTTCTTATCGGCCACGCAGTGTAGCGCGCGGCCATACTTCGCCGGAGTAGACGACGACGAGGTGAAGGCTGCGCCGAAATGGTGGGGATAGTGCGTCGCCTAAAACCTGAACAGAAAAAGCCAGTGAGAGGGGCTGTCGCTTAAAGGGATGGTTAACCAAAATTTAGATTTCAGAAAAACAATGCAGGAGATGTAGGCAGGACGCTTCCATACCTACAACGCTACTCATAAGGCGATATCTCGAATGGACGGCCGTATTTTGAGAAAAAGAGGTCGAGATTGAACAAGGCCGACGAGGCGCGTGACGTCAATATACCTAGTTTCCTCCTCTCTTCGCTTCGCTCCCTCAAGGCGGCGAGGCGGAGAAAACGCGAGGCCATTCCTCTCCTTCTCGGAGAAACACGACGTCAACAAACCTGTCAAATGCGACTCCATTTCTTGAAACATACGGTCATCTATTTGAGATATTGCTGTATGAGTGATGTTTTCGTGTTTGTAGCATCCCGTTGCACGCTTTAGCCGCGTGTTTTGCGGAATCTAGATTTCGGTTCAGCATCCTTTAAGAATCAGCAGCCGGTTGCTGCAGCGGGACAAATTTCCACTACGCTTAGAGAGAATGCGCCACATGGAGAAACGGAGATTCTGGGGAGGAGGGGGATTCGTTAAAAAAAAGAAAGGAAACAATACAAAAATCTCACATACGGAACAAGATATGCAAAGATTATCTCGTGATTCAGGCACACTTAACGTAAGATTTCTCGAGCCCACTCTTTGTAAAATTTTGGGTGTTCAAGATTGCTTGCTCTGATGCGAGAAATGCAATTCGGAGGTTGCCGTCTGTCACTCGCTAGACCCATGTTTGACTTCACAGCCTTCATCTCCAAAAATATTATTTTGGTAGATTCGTACGTACATTGGTGAACACTTCAATGAAGGCCAATTTGGTAGTTTGTAGATTTGAAAACATTTATTCAGAAAGGCAACCGGAAAACTTGCGAAGTCCTCACCCTCAAATGAATTTTTCAGATTAAATTGACTCTTTTGGGTAACCACGTGATCAACGAAGTTCATCGTGGATTCTCTCGAACTTGTTTATAGGTAGTACATCTGATTAGATCGGATTTGCTACCAAACATACCCCTTGTGCGTGTCTGGGTACTTTTTGTCTTTTGCGGGGGGGGGGGGGGGGGGGGGCGGTAATAGCTTGCGGCGTCCAGGGGCCAGATAATATTGCCTCGCGGGCTGGATGCGGCCCGCGGGCCGACGATTGCTGATTCCCGTTTAAAAAAAAACACCCCCAAAAAAGAGTTTTTTTTTTTTTTAATAGTTTGGTCAAAAGTCAGAGTCAAAAAATACATTTTTTGAATGGTCATTCGGTCACGGAACGGCCATTCACTGTTTCGAACTGAACGAGATGGTCATTTTCCCTTTCCACCTCAGCGTGAAGGCGAAGCCGATCCTCCTCTCCTCCACGCGCCCTAAATGCCCAGAGAGTAAACAAGTGGAAAGGACGTGACTACCTAATAAATCGCGTCTCACGCCGTCAATATATCTCTAAAAAATGTTTTCTCGTAAATTTTATTTTTTGACACGCAAATTTCACCAGACTGTTTAAAAAACTTTTTTCTTTTTTTCAGGGGTCCTAAAAGGTGATATTTTGAATAGGTCATAGGAAATGTGGCATTATCTTTCCGATACAACTGCCAGGGCAGCAAATGCTTGAAAAACAAACTTGTGCCACTTATTGATACTCACTTGAGGCATTTTCACCGTAAAGGTATATATATTCACTTCAGAATTTCTACTTGTTTTCATAGTACACGAAACTGTCAAATATATGTTTTCTTTTTACATTAGGCATCTTTGAAGATAACCACAATACAATTGCTGGTTTGGAGGAGAGTCGCCATTATCCAAAAGTAACATAGCAAGCTGTTGACGCATGCTTGATAGTGCTCCGAAAGTTATTTAAAAATGGCGGTGCGAACTCCAGATACCTGTATTCTTCACAAAAACATGACCTGTTAAAACTGCGCATCAGTAATTTTTTAAAACGCAGCTCCGAGGTGCCCGTTTTCGCGTATAGCGGCGTCACCGTCGCCATCGTCGCCGGCGTAACCACGCGCGTTGCACTATGGGACGTCACAGAGCTATATGCCAGTTCGATTCCCCGCTAAATTTAGCGAAGAAACGGAATTGGTGTGTAGGTCTGTGACGTCTCCTAATGCAACACTGCGCATTCAGTTTCCCTGCTAAATTAAGCGGTAAAACTAAGGTCGCATGACCTCAACACAAATTCTCCGCTAAATTCAGCGAGGAGTTGAATTGGTGTTGAGGTGAAGTGGCGTCAACTTTCCGCTACATCTAGCGGAGAAACTGAATTTGTTCATGGGTGGCGTGACATTAAGTCATGTGACGTCATTTACCTTGCTAAATCTAGCGGGGAAATTGAATTGGTGTTGAGGTCACGTGACGTCAATTTTCCAGCTAAATTTAGCGGGGAAGGAGGTGGGAAAAATGATGGGAGGAGAAGGAATAAAGGAAGAGGAGTAGAGGAGGAGGAGGAGAGGAGGAGGGCAGGGGAGGAGGACGAGGAAGGGAGGGGAGGATGAGTATATCGCAAAATCAAAATACCTAAAGAGCTGTGCTCTAATTTCGCATTAGAGGGATTTGTAAACGTCTTTCATTTTTGGTTATTTTGAATGGTAATGTTTAAATGAAAGCAAAAATTTGATTATAATTGTTTATAGAAGAATATGTACTTTAACATATCGTACGGATTGTTTCCAGTTCGTTCCGAGTTGACCGCTCGGGAACACCTTTCAGTGTCTAGGTTGAAATATAACTTGAAACCACTGGATCACAACGCACGCTTGCCAAGTGCTCACATGCAACTAGCGAACTATGTTTTTTTATTTTTTTTTTATTTTGTTTTGTGCTACTGACTAAGGGACAACGTAGTCTCATATGGGGCCGGTACCTAACACGCCAGGCGCCAGTATCGCCGCTACTTTTGTAGTAGACAATGCTAATGGCGCCCATCGGACTTGTCTAATGCAAAAAGTCGGCAAAAAATGAATCCAGCGTATCTCCATAATAAGATAATCATGTTATAGCCGAAAGTAGTCAGGCCTGCGGCTGTAACAATAAGCCAAGCTGCAAACTTTCGCGTAAAATCGATGACTAATTGTGTTTTTTTATTTTTTTGGTTTGTACGTTTCGTGTCGGACTTCTATGCCCAGAGGCAACTAGCGCTAACGGAGCATCCTAAATTCTTAAATGACTCAGCAACTGATTAACGCTTTCTTCATTTACGAGAGTGGTATGAACGAAAACATCTATGCATTCTGATTCACTCTACAAATTGTTTTCCAGGAACTTTCTAGCAGAAAATACATATAACTAAATTGTTTCGACCTACAAAAGCTACGAAATAAAAAGAACGATCGACCAAGAAACACCGCACGAGAAAACTATACGACATTGCACTTCAGCAGCGCCAAAGAAGTATGTTAGTTAACTTTATAATTATTGGATTTAGGGGTCATGTTGGGCCTGCAGTATTGACAGCAGTTTCTATTCGAGGTTAGACAAGCATAGAATAATCGCGAAAATGTAATAATCTTTGAGATATTAATTTATCTATTTTCGGGTTTTTAGCCCCAGTTAAAAATGGCGATCAAAGAGAGCGTTGTACGACCTACTCACAATGAAGAATGGAAGAGTGACGTAGTTATTTCGGTCACGTCGTCACTTGTGTGGTCGGCGCACCCACCAAGGTTGCGCTGCCGAGATGGTGACGACATGATTGAAATGCCGACGTCACTCCTAGTCTTCCAAGCGTTATTTTGGGCGGGGCTTGAGACGCTATTTTAGAGCGCGATTTTTAAATCGAGCGAAAATACGGAAAAATTGATGAATTAAAATTTAGAATAAAAATTGCATGACCTTTTTGCAAGGCACTTTAATTGGTGTCGACTGCAGTTTAAATACGACCCCTAAAACCGATATTTAAAAAAGTCAGTTAACAATTGCATTTAATTACTGAACTTACCGTGACGATTATCGCCTCAGCTACTTTCCGCCAGCCCGATAAATACAATGTGAAGATAAGTCTTCTGTAAACCTAACCTTCTATTTTCTTTTATCTCTTTGAATTAAAAATTTATTCTAGTGGGCTCTGGTCGCTCAGATCCAGTCTACACACAGCAACCCCGAATGATGACCACCAGACCCTTTTCTTAGCGCCGGACAGGTCATCCTTTTGACAACAAAGTTTTGACACACGCAAAACTAAAATCAGACACCCTGTTTGTCAGCAGCACTATCGCAATGATTTTGAGAATGGTGGTACGAGAATACCATCTGTCTCTTGAACAAGTACACCGACTATGGTAGTTAAAAGTGCATTCTTTATAACATGTTTTAGGCACACAAATCAAACAAGAAGCAGGCTGTGACACACAACATTTGGGGCTCTCGGTTGAATGATCCACATCAAAACCGTATAAAATGTACTAGGTGAAGAATTAATACTTTAGAGACAGATCAACATCACTGACATTCAACCACTTTATTATATGGAAATAAATTGCGTCTTCCTTCTCGGTAATGTTCCTAGTCCAGCCTACTCCGGCTCAGAGTCCACACGTTCGAGCGCCTTCTTTCGACAAACACAACTCCGAGAAAGAGGGTGGCAACTACCACTTGTATTCCGCCGTGAAGCCTATACAGACCGTCGTAACTTTCACGGGAGTCTCGAAAGAACCCTGCAATGATGAAAGTGTCAACACTTTTTTTAATCCCTTGCAAAAGTGAAAGTTTTGCAGAATGCCTCTGCACAGTTTTTATTATATATTCTGATACGTGCAGGCCGACAAAAAGCCGTTTCGTGCGGCTTTTTTGCCGGCCTGCACCATTGCAAATGGTAAATAAGGATGTTATTGTTACTGTTGCTATGTTTTTTTCGAAATACACCCATTTTCGCGGGCTGAGCCGTATATAATGTATTCTTGGCTAAACTTTGCGTTTATTGGTTTAACGTTTTTTGAGCATAATAGTTAAAAGGCCGAGAATAATGCTACCATCTGCGCAATTAAAAAAAAACGAATATTGTCTTGTCATGACAATTAGGGTGAGTATGGCCACATAAGATGAGAAGTAAAACTGCATGGTGATTTTAAATCGCGCGCCACAAAGTAGGTATTACACGTCACGGAGGGGCTGCTAGACGTCACGGACTGGCTGCTATACGTCACGGAGCGACGTCTGATAGGAACTCTTCTCATTGGCTGAAGATTCAATGACAGCTTAGATCTTGGCTGTGAAACCTTCGTGATACGTTGTAATTTCCTTTGGAGTGGCATGTGTTTACGTTTAAAGAATAAGCCATTAATGAGAGTTATTATTCTTTACAAAATGTTTACAAGACGGGAACTTCAGTTTGGATTTATACCATAACAAACAAAAGCTTTGCCATTCTTTCATGGCCGCCGAAGTCTCTGCTCCCGCCTGTCTCGCCTACCTCGATAGTCGTTTCACCGAAGTGATCAGTGTTTCGTGTTGACCCAGGCAGGTGCTTAAGTGAAACTTCCCGAAGTGAAGTAGTGTGTGTTAAGCAGCTGTAAGTGATAGGAAGCGACGGGGGTTTTGGCTTCTATAGCGCGGTTTGTTACTTTCGTTTTCATTTTTGCTTCCATAGCGTGCTTTTTCTTTTTGCTTGCGCGTCCAAATGCCGACTTTTTTGAGATATCAGCTCCTGTAAAGCGGCGACGTTGCTCTGTAAAGTGCTGCCAGATGAGTGATCGCGAAGCGAATATTCCAGCAGCCATGTCGCCCAAAAAAATGACAAGCCGAATCCTATTTGGCTAGAGGCAATCGGGCGTTCGCGTAGTGACAAACATGTCCAGGTATCTTCATGTCATTTCGCTCCGGAGGCCTTTGAGATTCGCACCGGGTACACCGAACGTCCGCGACTGAGTCACAGCTATTACGTAAAAAACCTGGCAGAACCAGATTATTGCGTTACAGCTGTCCGCAGAAGCGTTCGGACGTCCGAAGTCTGCGTGAGCCGACATAGTTGTTTTCTCGGCTTCCGAACCATCTCACATAAAGTTGTTTGAATTTAATGTGTACTGTTATCGTAAATCTTCGCTTCTGATTGTGCCTTTGTAGATCCTCTTATTTTTTTGCTGGAGAGATGTCAACAACGGGCATTACAAAATCGTTTGCATATTCCGCATTCCTCGCAAAAGCACTTCCCAGTCATCTTGCCAAAAGCGCGAAGCATGGAGTCCGCACCGTTCTGACTTCCCAATCTTTTACCTGCTTTAGGGCAGTTTGTACCTGCTAGTAGGTAGGTCTACTGAAACTGCAACTTGAAATAAGGGGCAGTGCCAGAGAGAAAATAGAGAAAGTTGGGAAAGCTTGCTCGCCCTTCCCAATTTCTGAACTCTCAAGTGGTTGTACCATGATAAATGCACCAACGCCTCTTCCCAAAATAAAGAAAACTCACTATGTTCACTACATAAAAAATTGTTTGAGTTCATGCATCTGTGGGCAGGTAGGAAATCTTGCCCAAATTTTTTCACACCTCAAGATGTGCGCGAAAAACTCGCACGAGATTTACAGCAAAATATCAGGGGTGACTTATGTTTCCCTGAAATTTTGTATAACCGGTCGTTTGCAGGACCGAATCATCTACTCGAGTGGTGTGCGTTGCTGTTTCAACGCAGTCCAACAACACGAAGCATAAAAACGGCAGATTTAGGACAACAGTCCGGACTCCATCGTTTAGTTAAAACGACGTAATTTTATTGAAAACGCCCGCAGCCTTTCACTCACGGTATGCGTCGGGAACTTTCCACATTTTGAAACGGAACGAAGGAAGATTTACTTTAAAAGAATCTCCCTGCGTCCTCCCGGATCAGCTGGACCGGATCAGCTGACGACGACGGGACTGAACCCGTTGAACCTCAACCCCACAGCAACCAATTTGAGCTCCTTTGTTAGTGTAGGTTGCTACTTCCAAGCCCCGCATTACACACCACGAAAGGTTTCAGTTTTTTGTCGCATCGCCGTGTTGCACCAAACAGAACGAGATCGCCGAAGTTAACGCAGCGCTGTCGTGAACGTTGGCTTGTGGTTGCGCACTCGTGGACCCTGTGACCTCCTTCGCGTTCAAAGCACACACAATGATTACGAATGATACTTTCCGTCTTCCGGGAACATCACAGAGGCACCGGTCACGTCTTCGCTATATGTGCTCGCAAACAGCGGAGATTCTCGCGTCCCGTCAAACCAAAACAATACCGGCGCCATGTGTAACATGCGTTGTTGTCAGATTTTCTTCGACCAAACAAAAACAACGAGAGCAAACCGGCCCTAGCTTCCAGCGGGGTGTATCTCTAAACAACCCATTCTGATTTGAACCCTTCTCGTTTGAACCCATTCGCAAAACGCCCTTCGCGTTTTAGCCTTTCGCTTTTCGACCCTTTCTCATTTGAACACGTTCTCATTTGAACACCGGATTTCAAACCAATCGCCTAACGCTCTTTGCGCTTCAACCTTTTCTTATTATTTATGCCCTCCTCGGTTGAGCCCGCGTACTTAAATCTTTATTGTTTAATTAAACTCCGTCTCAAAAAACGTAAGTGGCGTTTCAACCTTTTTAGAGCGCTCTTGGAATTTCAATCAGTCTCCTTTTCTGTGTTAAAAATAAATGAATAAAAATAATGGATATGTTGGAACTGTTACCAACAGTGCCGGCTACTCCACAGCAATTGTTATTTGATAAAAAAAACAGATCTAAAACAAAACAAGCACACAAACAAACAAAAATGCCGCCAGAGTTGCCATTGTACATATTATTACAATTCTAACATGTCCGTCGATCCATTTTCGTGGACAACCTGTGCCAGTGCGCACCGATGCGAACGCTTAATGTCATGTTCCACACCAGGGCTAACTGGCGATCGCTGATCACCCGCATTGGCAGCATCACAAAGCAACAGCCGCGGCAGGTCTCTCGCCCTACTGTGCACCTCGTTCCCCACAAAGCGCCGCCACCACCACTCAAGAGCATCACCAGCAGGGATCGGAAAACGATCCTCTACCCACCCCCGCATGAATCATTTTAACCCTTTTGCATAGGATACATTGCCATCGAAATATGTTCACAGAAATATTCTGTTTTCCACACCGTCACCTTACAAGTAAGCGATTCGCAAAGCATTATGGCATTCAAATCGTATAGCTAATCGTTAGGCTATAGCTGAACGGCTCTTCTCGAGAATACAAAACGTTTTTTGCCGCAGAATCAGTCATCGCACCGCAATGCGATCCCATGCTCGGTAAAGCTTTATTCTGGAGCTTTGTTCCCACGTTGGTTAAACTATCTAAGATAATAATAATAATAATAATAATAATAATAATAATAATCTTTATTCACAACACATTAGTCCAATATTACAGGCAAGCGGGTCTGCCAAAGCCAGCAAGGGCTTGAAGGGCAGGACCCGGCAGTCGACGCACGAAATAGTTAAAACTAATTTTGTAAAAACAACAAGTCCTATTTCCGAAAACAGGTTACTATACAAGACTTCGTAAGAGTTTCTTAAATTTTCTTTTCCCACTTGCTTCGAAGATGTGCGGAGGAAGTTTGTTGAAGATGACAGGGACATAATGTGAACGAACTCTCTTTCCATAACGCGTGAAACATCGTGGAATTATAAAACGAGATGGGTTACGTAGATGCAGAGGTGACAATAATAATAATAATAATAATAATAATAATAATAATAATAATAATAATAATAATAATAATAATAATAATAATAATAATAATAATAATAATAATAATAATAATAATAATAATAATAATAATAATAAATAATAATAAATAACAATTTTATTGCACAAATATAAATACAATACATAAAAATGCGGGTCCGTCAAAAGCCAATAGCGGCTTGTGGGACTGGACCCGGCAGCGGCGTAGAAAATACCAAAACTATTTACATGAAAACAAAACAAAAAACCATCAATTATTTGAAATACAAAAAAGGAACAACAAAAAAACCTAAAAGAATGAGAATACAAGCGAAGAAAACCGAACACCAAGAAGGATCTCTTACTAAGAAACAAGTTCACTATAACACTGAAAGAACAACTATAACACTACAATACTGAATAATACGAATAAAGAAAACCGTACATCATCTAGAATGTCTTAGAGCTACAAAGACAAGGTCAATCAAAAAAGCAAAAACACGACAAAAAGAAAAATAGTATTTGACAGTCACTTGAACGAGGTAATGCAGGGGCAAAAAACAAATGTAAGAAAATTTAGCATATTGTTTTAAGCTGTCTCTTTAATTGACGTTTTGAGTTCAAGTCTAAAAAGGAATCAGGTAAGCCATTAAAAAGGTCAGGCACATAAAATGAGCGTAATCGTTTTCCGTACTTGGTATAAACACGAGGAATGATGAAGCGTTCACCGTCCCTTAGAATACGGTTGGAAACACGGGGGGTCTTAAAAGTGCTAATCCAATAGTGCTTCATAATGACACTTCTTTTAAAAAGAGCTGCAAAACGCGGCAGGCGCAAAGATAAAAACAGTTCGTCACTTGGGGTATCAAGAGGAGCGTAAGCTACGCCCCTTAGAATTCCCCTCAATATACTATCAATTTTGTTTTGCCAAATCATCGAACAGTTTGCATAGACTGTGATACCGTAACGTAAAACACCGTAGGCTAAGGAATTGACCAACATCTTTCGAACAGAAAAAGGAAGAAATGATTTTAAGGAATATAACATGCACGATACACTTCGGAGCCTTTTAGCAACATAGCTAAGATGCGAGTTCCAGGACATGTCACTATCAAAAAATAACCCCAAGTATTTCGCTGTGTAAACATATTCAATAGGTGAGCAGCTGCAGCTAGCACAATTTGACGTGTGGAGCAGAAATGGGAAATCAAGGCATTTACGTTTTAATGGACTGCAGAAACACATAAGTTTTGTTTTTTGAACGTTAATTTTGATAAGATTTGTTTGAAACCAGTCCATTACCTTTGTAGCATTAACTTGTAACATGTTAAGTGCACTGCGCAAATTGATATGGCGGGAAAGTAACAACGTGTCATCTGCGTATTGAAAGATGTCACCACCTGACATCGCCTTAGCAAGATCGTTCACATACAGATTAAACAGAAGAGGAGACAGAACAGAGCCTTGAGGAACTCCGGCTTTAAGAAATACTTTGGCGCTTTGGGTATTGCTGACAGAAACGCGCTGTGTCCGATTCGTCAGAAAGTCTTCAAGTATGTTAAAAAAAGGACCTCTAAACCCGTAGTCAAACAACTTTTTGATTAATATTTTGTGACTGATAGAATCGAACGCCTTAGAAACATCTAAAAAAAGAGCGCAGGCATATTTGTTGTTTTCCAAAGTGTCGTGTAACTTATCCACAAAATCTTCGAGAAGTGAATCCGTGCAACGTCCCGAGATAAAACCGTGCTGGGACGGCGAAAGAAGATCAAACTTTTCTAGGAACGCCGTCATTGCTCTTAAAAGGTGTTTCTCAAGTATTAAAGATAAACACGAGAGAATAGATATTGGTCTGTAACTTTCTACGCTGTCATGTTTTCCTCCTTTGTAAAGCGGTCTGACAATGGCACTTTTTAGACCAACTGGAATGACCCCTGAGCCGATAGTCCCATTCAGCACGTACAGCAGAATACCAGACAAAACGTCGAAATTTCGCCGTAAATCGCCGATACGAATATTATCAGCTCCGGGAGCCTTGTTGGGCTTAAAACTAAATACAAGATTACGCAAATCCTGTGATGTCATGTTTGGCAAAAATGCTGAGGCCGAGCAAGAGCGGTTCAAGTTAATAGGAGTGATATTCTCGTCCTTCGTTACACCCGACACGGAAGCAAAGAAGCAATTAAAAGCGTCAGTAACCGATTGTAAGTCGGTTCCGAAATGCTTGGTAATTGTGTCATCTATCGAAGACTTGTTTGAAACTCCCTTAACTTCATTAACCAAAGCCCAGGTTTTATAAATATCAAAACGTGATCTATAAAACTTATTTTGAAAATGCTGACGTTTTCTGGAGCGAATTAGGGCATTCACACGATTTCTACAACTTTGGTATTGCAAACGCAATTCTTTATCTTTAGGGAAACGGCGACATCGTGCCCATAACATATCTTTCTCTTTGATCGCAGATAAAACGTCTGTGGTAAGCCATGGTTGATTCTGCCTGCGTTTTCTTACAGTTATTGTTTTTACGCTCATGGATTTAAAATCAGACAAAATATCAATTAGCTTAAGATATGCATCCTGGTGATTAAAAGTTTCAATAAGTAGATTCCAATTATAAGAGGAAATTAATCTATCAAACTGACGGGAATCCACGATTGTTGTTTCTTTTCGCTGTTCTATAGGTTTTTCTGAAATATTACAAAAGTTAATGCGACACGCCACGAAGTAATGGTCCGCCAACTTTCGCAAGATCACTGCCGACGTTACAGGTATACCAGAGTTTCGAACGTTTATATGATCAATACAAGACGAAACCAATTTATCGGATAGATGTTCCTCTCGTGTCGGTACATTTATTAGGCATTCGATGCCATAGTTTGCGAGAATATTTAAATAGTCACATACGAATGATCTTGAAGGCTTCATTACGTCAATATTTAGGTCACCCACGATGCAAAGTTTACTGGTAGACGCTACATTTTCTAAATTAGTATTTAACTCCTCTAGAAATTTGTTCACGTTTTCTGAAGGGGGCCTATAAACAGAAAATAGAGATATTTCGAAATCATTTTTATTTAACTTCAGCGAGAGACACTCGGCATGATTAAAGGAGACCGCTAAATCTACTACTGACCATGTTTTGTTTACATACACGGCTATTCCTCCTCCCCTCGCTGCGTCACGCGTCAAAAAGAAGCTGTCGAATCCCGGTAAAGAAAACTGATCCTGTGAAACAAAAACCTCCCGAACATTTATTTCGGTTAACACGAAAACGTCGACAGAGTTCTCGACTGCTTGAGCAATCAACTGAAATTCGTCCCAATATTTTCTAATGCTTCTTAAGTTAACATGTAGTACAGTGAGCGCACTAGCACTAGGCGGGAAAAGGTCAAGAAACGAAGGAAAGCCAGAAAGTACTACTGGGTTTTCCATTATCATACTATTTTTTGTAAATCCCTAGTGCTAGAGATGCGCACTGCCGTCGAGTTTTCGTCCTTTTTTGCAAAGATAGTAGCATTCTTTACCCAAACAAATTTGTAGGATTTGTCCCTGCCTTTGGTTCTGGCTTGCCAGAACAGGTCCTTGTTTGTTCTTGTCAAGTTGTCGTTGAAATAAATCTTCGACCGAGTTTCTGATCGAGGTAGCGTTGCCAACTTCTTACGCGCATTCATCCAGCGGTCCTTCGTGGGAACCGAGGTGAACTGAACCAGTATGGGAGGGGCCCCCTCGCGCCTAGAGCGCAAACGGTGACAGACTACCACCTCGGCGGGGTTAAAATCCGCAATGTTCAGTTTGTGTGCAAGGTCGCTGATGGTGGCCCCCAAGTCTTCCTCATTCACGTAAGAAATACCATGTATTTCCATGTTGCATCGTCGGCTATACTGTTCCGTCGAGTTTATGTTTGTTTGTAGTTGCTCAATCATAACGGTTTGTTCAGACACGGTGGCCTGTAGTTCTCCAACTTCGGTTCTCAGTAGTTTAACTTCTTTATCATTTTCTGTCACAAGTTTCATGGTAGATTCATACTTCTTCACAGATTCTTGGAGGCCCCTGATTGTCTCTTTCATCGCATCTACTGATGGCTTCAGGGCAAGGAGCTCTTCTACTTTGGCAGGAAGATCTGAGAGTCGATCAACGTTTACCTTTAGTGAATGCAGAATTTCGAGCTTGGCGTTTATTTCGTCTAGTGTCGTAGGGACTATTTCGCTAGCAGCTGGTGTCAAAAGTTCACCGGAACCTCCGCCACTCATCCTGACTTCACGGCTCCTGCACGTACGGCAGTTCCATTTTTCGCGTTTGGCGGTGCCCATTGATTTGAAAGTTCTGTCCGCGATTCCGGAACACGCGTCAAGGTGGTAAACATGATTAATAATAATAATAATAATAATAATAATAATAATAATAATAATAATAATAATAATAATAATAATAATAATAATAATAATAATAATAATAATAATAATAATAATATTAATAATAATAATAATAATAATAATAATAATAATAATAATAATAATAATAATAATTTTATTTGCCCATCAGGAATGCAATGTTATATGTACGGGCACATCAAAACGCCAGCTAAAGGCTTGTGTGATGACACCCTAAAAAATAAAAAAAACGATAAGATCGGCAAAAATGCAAAAATAGAAGAAAAAAAAATAAAAAACGACGAAGCAAAGGAAAACATTGTCAGGACAGAAAGGTATACATAAACGTTATCAGAACTATTAGAGCAATGGAAATGAAAGTATAATCAGCGACAAGCCAAGAGCTGAGCGCGATCTGGAGAGGAGGAAGCAGACGAAAGTCTGGAGTAGTGAGGAGGCTTCTCTCCACTCCAAGCATCCGCCCCTCACCAGCCCGCACGTCACCACCAAAATGTCGCTAATCATAGCAAAAAAAAAAAGTAAATAAAGAAATAAACATATTTAGCAGAACTATACTGAAATGAAAACACGACGCTGGAAAGACATATTAAGGAAAAAAAGTAGAAGGAAAGTCACAATTGTCATCAGACAGTGACAAAAAGAAAAAAAGAAAAAAAAGGTGAATAAGCAAATTAATACATAATACAAATTAATTAATAATACCAATAAATTAATACACAATACATATAATAATAATAATAATAATAATAAAACTATAATAATAAACTTATATTCAGGACACATTCATGAAAGCATACAAGAGTGCGGGGGCAATCAAAGCCAACAAATGGCTTGTGTGATGCCGCCCAAAAACTACAGAAAAAAAATTGATATGTCCGTGAACAAAGCAGTGTAAAGTTCGTCACACACACATCAGTCGAACAAACTGAAAAAGTTTAGAATGTACAAAACTGAATCAGTAATTATGCACATACACACACATCCTTACAAATAGGTACACGCTAGGTGACATCTCATCCCAGTAGGTGAAGTCTCAGCATTCTCTTCAGTTGACGCAGTGAATTTGCTTGTAGAATTTCAGAAGGCAGATTATTAAAGAGTTCAGGCACGTAAAATTCTCGTGTATACCGTCCATATCTTGTTCGGGCAAAAGGTATCTCGAAAGTCTCTTGAAAACGAAGCGAACGAAGAGCAACGTTTTTTCTCTTGAATTGGTCTGTCCAAAAGTAACGTAAGACAACAGTTTGAATAAAAAGTGTTCGGAGACAGGGAAATTGTAAATGTTGAAAGAGATCAGTACCATCGGGAAGTTGCATGCCATAAGAAACACTTTTCAAAATATTTTTTAAAATGCAGTCAATTTTCTCATGCCAGAAGCCGGAACAGTTTCCAAACACCGTAACGCCATACCGTAGCACACTATATGCAAGAGCATGGGTGACTAGTCTGCGAACTGAGAGAGGCATAAGTGATTTTGTATTATATAGCAGACAACAAGTACTTCTCAATTTTTTACAGAGGGACGTGAGTTGAGCATTCCAAGTTAAACCGCAGTCAAATAAAATTCCTAAGTACTTTACAGATTCAACAAAAACTAAAGGAGCACACTTGCAAGATACACAGTTTGAGTTATGTAAAAGGAAAGGGAAATCAAGACAAACATATTTAAGAGGATTATGAAAACAAATAAGTTTAGTCTTGTTTACGTTAACGTCCAAAAGATTTCGTTGAAACCAATCCATGACTACTGTTGCAGCGCATTGCAGTGAGCGGGCAGCATCTTCGAAGTTAATATGTCGGGCAACAATTACAGTATCATCTGCATATTGATAAAGTTTGGCTTGGGAAAGAAAAGTAGAAATGTCATTAACAAACAAATTAAATAGGAGTGGAGATAGGATTGAGCCTTGGGGTACGCCTGCCCTTAATGTTGTTCGCGGGCTCCGTGCCCCAGCTGCAATTACAAGTTGTGAGCGACCTGAAAGGTAGTTTGAAAGAAAGAGAAAAACGGACCACGAAATCCATAGCTATAAAGCTTCTTCAGAAGGATTGAATGGCTAACGGTATCAAAGGCTTTAGATATATCTAAAAAGAGAGCACAGCAAACAAGATGTTTTCAAAACCAGAAAACAATAAATCGGCGAAATCTTCAAGCAATGGCTGTGTTCCCTTTCCTTGAACAAATCCAAACTGACTCGGTGATGATGATAATAATATATAATAATAATAATAATAATAATAATAATAATAATAATAATAATAATAATAATAATAATAATAATAATAATAATAATAATAATAATAATAATAATAATAATAATAATAATAATAATAATAATAATGGTTTATTTTTCGGTTGCAACCAGTTATGATTCGGGTCTGCCAAAGCCAGAATTGACTTGTGTGGCTAAACCTCTTCCACCCGTATAGAGTTATTAAATCAATTAATTTCAACAATGCGAAAAGTGCATCAATACATAAAACACACACACACAGTTTTAAGAAAAAATAGCATTGAAACATTGGTCAAGTTCGTGTCCAGAGTTGTTGGTATGTGGATAGTCACATTACATGAAAAACATACACACACATACACATACAATAATAATAATATACTAATAATAATATATTTTTTATTTTCTCATTTACAATGGTGGAGGCCGAGAAAAAAAGCCGCACGAAACGGCTTGACGAGCTCTTGGCCCCCAAATTGCATTCTACAGCAGTGACAAGGCGAGAGAGAGACAAAAAACACACGCACACCAAAAACATTAGTCGTCTACAACAAAATGGCACATCAACGCACGCAACTCTTTCATGTCTCATAGTGTCCACGTGAACATCACTGTGAATAAAACAATTAAGCAGTTTAGATAATCTGTAGCATAACATTTCTTTTCCTAGGTTTAATCGGCAAGCAGGTACATTCCAGTATTCAGGTTTTCAAAATTGATAATTGGGAACGCTTTGGTTTAAACCAGACAGTTCAATTATGTAAGTACGGTTACTGCACAATTCATGTTTATACTTTGTAGAAAGCCTATAATTATACATGTTGTAGATACTTAATATATTATACATTCTGAACAGGTTTTCTGTATGCGAGCAGAACGGCACATTGGCAATTGTACGTAACATTCGTTTTTGAAGTAAATGTATCATCTTAAGATTTGTTGCTGTGGTGGTACCCCAAACCAGGTGGCAGTAATTTAAATGAGCAAAAAATAGAGATTTATACAGTAATAATTTAACCGACCTCGGAAATATATATCGATTCCGATATACCAGACCTACAACCTTTGCTAATTTATTTTTTAAATACTCAATATGATGGTCCTATGACATGTTTTGTGAAAACACAACATCAAGCGTTTTGAATGACTCAACCAATTCAATATTTACCGAGTTTATATATATGTGTTCTAATGAAGAAATAACTTTATTTTTCGGCCTAAATATCATAGCTTTTGTTTTATTCGTATTTATTTTTAAAGCGTTTTTATCGGTCCATTCTCCTAATTTATCTAGTACTGTGTTGGCCATAGATATAAGTTGATGTGCCTTATCAGCAGTAAAAAGAAGCGTGGCATCGTCAGCATATATAGCAAATTTAGTTGTCTGGTCAATGTTCACGATATCATTGACATAAACGTTAAAAAGAAAAGGTCATAAAATACTGCCTTGAGGTACACCCGATATTACCGATTTGATTGTGGAAATGAAATTATTACAACAAACGTATTGTTTGCGGTTTCCACGATAGGATTGAAGAAGAGTTAAAGCTTTTCCGCGAGTTCCATAATATTCCAGCTTTTTCAATAATAGTTCATGACCGCAGCAACAAAACACGGACCATTCAAAGGCCAGAGAATGCCTTCGCCCTTTTTAGAAAGTCGCAAAGAGAGATCCTGCCATCGGCAAACTAATCCTGCGGCGATATTTTTTTTTTTTTAATGTGCGGGTGCGGTGATGCGTGGCTTGGAGGCTTTCTTACCAGGCACAGATTTTTTTCTTCATTTAAGTCGTGAATCATCGGATGCAAATTATGCTCATCTGGCATGCCCTGTGAGGATATTGAATTACTTACAACCGGTGTCGGAGTGATCGTACAGATCTACCATAATTGTATATTTGCCTATGTGTCGTCCGCCATGCCGTGGATCGGCATACACTCTAGATGTCATTCTCCAAGTAGCATTTCAAGGCGTAATAAAGCTTCAGGTGCCTGCACTTCATAATGTCATTTGTTCCTCTATTTCGGTTTCCTGTGAGTGTATGCTCAAATTATTACTTCCCCTAGCCTGATCATGTACAAGATTAAAATGAGAAAAGTAGTTTTGAGAATGGTCAAAAACAGAAAGTATGTTTTTAGTAAGTTTGAAATGGGAGAAAGTTTAAAATGAGCAGAAAAGTCTTTTTGAGAACGGTCAAAACCAGAAAATATGTTTTGAGAAAATTTGAAAGGAGAAAGGTTAAAATGAGAAAAGTCGTTTTGAGAATGGTCCTAACGCGAAAGTTCGTTTTGAGAACGGTTTAAGTGAGAAAGGGAGAAAAGCGAAAGTTGTTTTGCGCAGGGTTGAAATGAGAAGGTTAAAACGAGAAGGTAGAAATGCGAAAGGGTTCAAATGAGAACCACCCCTTCCAGCGTACATCGGTGGCAACCCCTCCCTCCCCTTTCTTGATCCGCGGCGTATGTTTGACAAGACGCACCGGAGGTCGAGACGCTGCGTACGTCGTTCAACTCTGCAGCCAAGTCAACCCAAGAGCAAATCCAAAGCGAGGGGCGGGGCGTACTTCTCCTCCGCTCGGATCGAAAGAGCGGGGGTTTTAAGCGGGGAGAGGTTCTGACTCCGACTAAATTACGTCCTGTGGCGCAAATATTGCCGAAACAACATTTTTTTTTTTTTTCGCGGAAGATTTGTTTTGTGACATACTAGTCCCAATTAGGCTGTTTACAAAAACGACTTTTTTGCTTGCAGTTACCCTTTAGCAAACGCATTAGAGACGAGTTCGTCAGCGTCTGGCGTAATTGAGGGTTCATAAATTTTCGACACGACTGCCGCGTCAGCACTTAACAAAAGCTCTGATCGAGTCATGAGCTTTGCGCAGAAAGCGCAATGTTGAAATTATGGCAGCCACCTACGTTGCTTGATGGACCTTTGAAAATAAACTTTTATATAACACAATAAAACAATATTGGACAAATGTCTCGACGATTGGGATGGCAAACAATTTTTTTTTTCAGAATAATCTCGACGATATAGTTTTGCATAGTTCCATCACAATTTTAACAATGAAAATTTGTCTGTGGTTTCTTGGCGTAAGCAAAAAATGTTCAGAAACCCCGAAACAAAAAAAGAAGCCGCACAGTGCAAATTGGCATGATTTCGGTGGCCAATATTTGTGGCCATCGCGTGAAGTGTTACGATCATGAAATACATCTTGTGCCATCAGAAAAAGAGTGACAGCGCAGTCCTTGAAACGTTTGTAAAATATTGTGTTCAACAATTATTGCAGTATGTGTACCTTGTACTAAAATTAAAGTATCAGAACTTTTCACATAGTCATGCGCTTTTAAATTGAATGAAAAATTGCGCTTTTATTGGGACGCCCGATATAATGAATCGAAGCAGGTCATAATAGGACAAGCGCTAAGGGCCGCTAAAATAAATATAAACGGGGTGGTGAATTGCCCCCAAAATAAAACACACACTCAAAAATAAGGTCCATTCCTTCAAAATTAAGATTTACCTGTTATGGATGGACTGCAGAAAGTGAGGGGCAGTATGACCAACCCCGAGAGCCCGTAGCATGTTGAGATCCATTGGACACCGATGTAATCCGCCATGAGGACGCTCCTCATTGAGATCACGCACCCGTAGGAGAGGTATGCGCATAAACACACAATAATAATGGGCACGTGAAGAGATAAATGCGGAAAAAGCATCATTGAACATCCCCATATAAAAAGGTTTGCCATGACCAGGGTTGTGCGTCGGATGCATCTTGTGTCGGCAATCAAGGGAAGGAAGACCCGTCCTACGAGTTCACTGCAAGATCCGTAAATTATAAGGGACTCTGCATCTTCTATCGACAGGCCTTTATCTACTGCATAGTCGACTATACTAGAGACATACGCAGCTCCTGTAAAGTCTATGGCCACTGCCAATGTAAGGACAATGTAGAGCATAGGATTGGCGAATAACAATAGGACGGTTCCATGTTTCGTGACTTGTTTTCGCTCAACAGTCGTTGAAAGGTCATTCAGTTCTTGGATGTCAACCGATAGGTTTTGAATTTCGAATGAACGCTCCTTAGTTGTATTTTTCGCATCCTTCTCGACGCTCTTCAAGCACGTCCAGGGTGGCTCCTTGACGAAAATACCGATTGCCGAGACATGCATAATGATGCCTCCGCAGATGAGAAGAGTGCCAGGGAAGCCGTATTTCTCTTGTAAGTAAGCGAGAAGCTTGGGAAAAACCAGACCTGCGCATGATGCTCCAGCGTACTTCATTCCTGATGTTAGGCCTCTGTACTTGTCAAAATACATTGCAAGGAGTATACTATACGTCATTGTAGTAATACCAAGACCGACACCTAAAACGAAGTACAACAAAAATTATTATGAAATACAAGAATCGAGTACTTTACAGCTTAAGAAGTGTCTTTGTGAAACAATACGTTTAGCGTCGGGTTTGCTCAGTTGTATAGTGAATGTGAAGAGCTCTGTAGTGAATGCAACGAGCTGTGACGCAGTGCTGAGATAGGCATGGGCGCGAGTCCGTGGTTTTCACAAATTCCGCCTTTTTGCGTGACGGCCTGCGCTTGAGTAAAATATGATGCAGTGTGAATTGTAAACCAGATACAGCTCACGCCGTGATCTTCAGCCGTCTGAGACGTAACGATTAACCATAAATTGATTGGTGTTCATATGCTTGGCTTTATGTTTTCGGTCTTCAGATATGTTTGATATCTGCCCACTCATATGTGAGCCAATACAGCAACATCGATCAATCTCTGGCTCACGGTAATTAATATTGAAACTTACTATTATTTTTCTAAGTCCTGATACCTTGTTATTACCCAGTCTGTCTAGAAGAACGTTTTACTATCACACGACATCTTTACATTGTTACCAATGTTACTTACGACTGTTGAAAATAGATTATGTTGATGAAAATGTCTTATTGTTATTTATATACAGGGGTGAATTTGTTTAAGGGAAACGAATGTTTAAAAAAGATTGCAAACTACTAGCTTAATGCCGTCTTCGCTCGGCGTTCTTTTTTAGTTTGGCAAACATTGTAGGATCGAATAACTGCCACAGTCTGCTGTCCAATGAACTCAGATTTGTTAATTACATTTTAATTGTTGAAAATAAACATACGGTTCCAATCAGAAACATGCTGAGCATCATAAAAAGAAACCTAATTCAGTAAATTTTGGAACAACTTGAAGCACGTGAGGAAGGGGGGGGAGGGAGGAGGGGCGTTTACTACATTTATTACTCGTGCAGCAGGCGCAAAACTATCGGTGGAGAAACGTGGACCATAATCTAATCAACCGCGTTTCCCCACCGCTAGCTTTGCACATGATGCACGAGTGGTAACTTTGATACACCCCCGAGTTTCGCACGTGCTGTTGTAAAATTTACTGATCTAGGGATGCTAAAAAGTTTAAAATCAAAGAAACAAAATATGTGTGTATTTAATATTTAAAATGTGAATACATTTTGTTTGGTTTAGCGGACCCGACTTATCGCGAGTATTAGCAACCTGTATATGTCGTCCTGACAGTATATCTCACCTGCACACACCGCATTATAGTATCCTTTACGGAATTTCCGCGATATATTTGTCCTAATTAAAATCAATCACCCTGTATTAGAAGAGTTGTCTGCTTCCTCGTGTGGTAAAACTAGGGATTTAGTAAAACTTTTAGGGACGAGTCAAGAACTACCTGCACAAATTTCAACTGCCCAAAAAGATGTTCCAATATTACCAAGGTTTTACAAATCAGCTTATTAGCTTGACCAAGCTTGTTTTCTTTTTTTTCTGTTTTGCTTTGTCGGGATGTGTAATGGATCCTCCATACGTCACATTTCGCGAGCGCGCGGGGATCATTTGCGGGCTCGGCTTGTTAATCTGGCCTCGGGAGAACTGTAATGTATACCTTCGAACACGTGACGCTTCGCGAGCGCGAGAACTGAACCTTGCCCAAAGCGCTTGGCTGGGAACAAGAAACCGCTTTCACATGCGTGGCAAGAATCCTCTTCACAGAACTACCGCCGGATGAAAGCCACGTAACACACGCAAAAGAGACCTCTCTATGTAATCAGAAGTTAATCGAGTATAATAAACGTTATTTCATTCCTTCACAAACCAACGTCGCATTTCCTATTAACGAATCGTCAGCACTCGGCCACCGCTGACAACCTGTTCTAAGTGAGCGCACTTTCAACTTTGTGGTTTTCTATAGCTCAGATTAAAAACAATAACGATTTGTCGTAACAAATAAATATTTTTCGACAGTACAATATTGAGTAGCCGTTAACCTAGTTCTATGAAGGAACCGGAGTGAAAAGCGTGAATATATTTGAGAGCTATCATTTTCGTAAGAAGAAAGATTAACACTGTCAACGAGATTAGGGCAGCAAGTAGGTTCAGAAACGTCAGGTTTTTGTTTTATTCGAATTATTTTTATTAGGATTAGGTATATGTTCACATTGGGGAATGGCCATATATTGTAATTTTTTTGCAGTAGTATTACTTTTGTCTCTTAAATAAAGTTAAAAAAAAACTCAAATTCACTTAATAGTCGCATTAAAAGTTGAGCTGCCGAGAAGTGGATTTTTGCTGAGGAGGAACACGGTGCTTTCAGTGTGACTTTACAATTCGATTAACAGGTGTGACTATACAACGCATTCTTTTTGGTACATGATTGAGGAACCTAAGGCTGTAGGGGTTAAAGCTGACGTAAATGGCTTTTTATATTTACATTCTAACACGTAAAAAAATGACTTCTGCAAGTTTATTTTGTTGGTATTTTCTTGAATAAATACGTACTGACAAGTTTTAACAAATAATATAAACGTGTAACGCATAAACAAACTTATTGATGGTGTTATTAATTTGAAGTCTCACATTGGAACCTCTTCTGGAGGTAACTTATTATACGGTGCAATACAAGAGTAACCAGCATTTGTGAAAAGAACCGTGCAGGCTTCAAAATGCTTGCCATATTCGAAAGCCCTGATTTATCTCGCACGGATGAATACTTTCAGACGCCAGGCAGCGTGCAGAAACGAGGCGAAACGCTTAGAAACGCTTTATGAAGACGGAAGTATTCTTACCATAAATAGCGCCGAAGGTTACCGTCATCCATGTCATGTTCGGCACAAATGCAGATACTACAACTCCCGTCCACGCAAAGAGTCCTCCAAAGGAAAAAATGGCGAAAAGGGACATCTTCCGTTGTAGCGGCGCCACAAAGCAACCTGAATAAAAGTCGCCCTAATTAGGCAAGTATTCAGTAAAGGTGGTAAATGTGATCCGTCAGTGAATGCTAAAGTCACATAAGGCACACGTACCTGCTCAGGTGTAAAGCTGACGGACTTACACAACTTGATCGTACATCGTACTTAGGGTTGTTTTCGCTAAATACCGTTTACGCCCAACAATTAACCCCAGTGGCATGTTTATATCAAATTCGGGGAAAACTGCTGAACCACGAATTGGAGCGGTATTTTAATAAGAAGAACGATCGCGGAGAAAAAAATCCTTAGCTACAGCTTTATTTTGTCGTGGTTTTTAGCTACAGCTATATTTTTGTTTGTCCGTGCTGAACAAGGGCTTGCACCCCCAATCGTGACAATGAACTGAAAGATGACCGTCACGGTGATTATTAACATTCAAAGTGTGCTCACGTATCCCATCATTTAGGCATCTGCCAGTTTGCCCGATGTACTTTTTACCGGATGACAACTGAATCTCGTACACGACTCCTCTGCGCAACCGACAAACGGGTTTCTATGTTTCTTGCCACAGCACAGAGGGGCCTCCGCGAAAGGGGCTCGTTATCTGCTCAACCTGGCTAGTTTCTCTGGAGCCGAGAAAACAACCTTCGTGTTCAATCAGTCAGCTATTTTCTTAAGGTTGTGGGCAGTTTTGGGCATATAGGGGACAACCGATATCTTTTGTTTAACTTGATTCTCTTTGACTAACCCCGGACAAGGGTTATCTTGAGCACTCAACCCCCTGAGAACGCCTTCCGCAACAGATACCAGCACATTCTTGGGATAACCGGCTGATAACAAGCGCTCCGACTGTTTCCCCAGACTCGAATGTGTCACATGGATACACGATGTGCGAAGGGCGTTCAGAAAGCACAACTTCACAATCCCTCTTTTGACGAGTTTAGAATGGGATGACTTATACGGCAACACGGGCTTATTGGCCCTAGGCTGGTAGCATAGAGAAATATAGTACTACGTAAAGAGTGGCCACTCGAGCCGTCTCGCGGCCCAGTAGTTAGGGACTCTACTGGCCGTTAGTAGGCGCAACAGTGCCACTTATTTTGAACTTTTGTCAGATATATAATATTAATAAATCACTTCATTGTATAGAGTAAACTTTTAAAATTATTACGAGGCTTTGAAAACTTTCGGAAAGCGACTTCAACGGCTGTGGCTATGGCTGCGGCACGACGGTTGGCTTCGGAGTCGTGGACTCGACGGAGCGCGACGGAGGGCAAACGGAGGGCGGATACTTCGGCTGCTTGGTCTGTGTCTTTTGCCTCGTTGTGTGGGTTGAGTTGGTTCTTCGGCTTGTTGTCTCGTGCGGGTTTCTAGTCATTCTTCCGTTGCGGTCATGGTATACGGTATATGTAAGAAGTATTGTGACTATAGTTTCTTTGTTGACGGACATTTGCATTCGGTCATTGAATTTAGAAGCCACTGGGCCAGGCATATGTGCAAGCGCCTTTCAGCACATGGTCATATGTGCGAGCACCTTTCATGGAACTTGGACGGTAATGTTTTTAAATGCCCTCCATCACATTGCATAAGTCGCTGTAAGTCTCGCTGTAAAACAGTACTTTTTTTTGCAGTGTACAACTGTTGACGCGTTATTCATACAGTTTGCATAGTGTATTGTTATTTTTGTAATGTACGAATAACATACATCACTCCTTGTCTTCAGAGTTGATGCTTGTTTTGCTTGTCATAGTTACAAAAAATAAATACTTTTGTGTGTCAATCCCTGGTGTCGTTCCTTCAAGAGAGTTAGCACAAATGTGAAAATACCCTTTTCGGTGTGCGGTCAGTTTGAATTATATGTAGCGCTGGATGACTTTTCTTCTGCAGTACAATTAAAGTATGCTTATAAAACAATTCTATTTTAAACAAAAACCATGCTAGTTACAATAACACTGACTCATTAAACTAGAGGGCGCATGCTACTGCCCGATACAAAAATATCGCCAAAATTCGCCTTGAATCCATTCATTAATCTGGCCAGCGGTTACTGTGTGTATCCATCCATTCAACACTCAACTAGGGACTATACTGGCCGCTGGTTGCGCTCGCTGACGCTGAATTGGGCCGCTGGGGCCTATGGAAGTGTCCGCTCTTTACGTAGTACTATATTTCTCTATGCTGGTAGGTCCAACAGACATGATGATCGGACAGGGTTAGCTTGAGGTCCAGAAACTGAATGACGTTATCTATTGGAAGCTCATGCGTGAGCTGGAGGGGGATAGGGCGTCTCCAAAAGTGGTCAAGAGACAGTCCACGACCAGGTGTCCACCCGTGTGTACGAGATTCAGTTGTCATGCGGTAAAAAGTACATCGGACAAACAGGCAGATGCCTAAATGATAGGTTACGTGAGCACAATTTGAATGTTAATAATCACCGTGACGGTCATCTTGCAGTTCATTGTCAGGAGTGTGGGTGCAAGCCCTCGTTCAGCACGTGCGCAATTTTATCCAGACACAAAAATAAGACGGTCAGAGAAATAATAGAAGCAGACTTCATAAAACAGTCTGGAGCACAATGTGTCAGCGTTGCCTCCATTGACTTGTTAGACAAGGAGATAGCGTTTTTGCGGGTGACGATGAGGCCTGGGATTGGCTGAGGTGAAGCGGTTTGAGTATATTTATGTCCCCCCCCCCTTTTTTTTTCAAAAATAAACAGTTGAAGTAGCGCTCCGTGCTGTCTAGTCTCCCCTTTTGTTTTTGTCTTAAGCGCCATCATGTCGGCTAAAAATCGACACTCCAAACACCGAATTGAGGAATTAAGGGGGAGGGGAAGAACCCCTCCCCACAAGAAAAAGAAAAGAACGTATTCGAAGAAAAATAATTCACGAAAACACGAAACTGTTATCATACACCTATTTGAGCGTGAATTTCAGAAAACGATGTTGTGAATCGCAGACGGCATAAAGTGGCAAAACAAATATTTGAGATATTGATTCATTCAAAGAGAAGTAAATATTGGAGGCAGAAAAAAGTAATATATTTATTTGTTTGCAGCTAATATTTTCATACGTTAAAAATGAAGGTTTAGGACATGGTACTATTTTTAAACCAAATTCAGGATCGAAGTACTTTAATTTTTATTTATAAAAGTAAAAAGCAAAAAATAAACACGTCACAAGCTAGATATGTACACCACTTAACATACTGACAAATACATGTAGAACTGAAAGTTATTCAATCATTCGGACAAACACTTCTCTTATGTGCGATCTCAGCAATTTGCGAAGCTAATGGGGTGATTCTGTACCAGACAAAAGAAGCAACGCCGATGTGACGCTTCTGGGCCACGAGGCGGATTCCCGGTTGACGTCATATTCCTTCATGAAACCCACGTAGAAGAAACCGGAGTTGGATAATATCACCGAGACAAGGAAGGCTGCAAGAAATCCCAGTGCGGCGACGTGCCAGCAGGAGTCTACTTCCGGTCCTCTACTTTTAGTGCGTTCCGGTTTCACAGGCATACTCTGACCCAGAGCTGTGGTAGGCATTGTCGTTCCTGCATAAAAAAAGAAAGAAAAAGAAACGTATAAATTTAAGTTCTACACACTTAATTGCTTTGTTCGATGACATTCACTGTTTCATAATTTGGCCAGACAAGCAAAGTCGAATACTAGTCACCTAGCAGTGTTTGGAGATTTCTGTCTGCCCTTTGTCACCCTGGTTCCCCTTCTCTGGGGATTATTTTTGTCATTTTCGCCCAGCGCGCTTGCACCTTTGCTTTGATTGCATTTTTATCATAACCTTAAAATGCAAGCCGTTCACCCTTGTTGATGTTAGACTGGTGGCAGCTGATAAAACCCGTTTTTTCACTGACGTGTAACTCCTGGTTAGTTCAGTTGGTGGTGCGCTCCACTGGAAATGGAGAGATCCCTCGTTCGATACCAGGACCAGGCGGATTTTTTCGGTCGCGCACCAGACACCTGGCTATGTTTGGAAATTTGTGTTTTTCCTTTGTCCCCCTTGTTCCCTTTCTCCGAGGATTAGTGTTTTGTCTTTGTCCTTCTCCAAGGATTATTTTTTGCATATTCGTCTTTAGGATTGAGTCGGTTCACTATTCGAAAGGAAAAGAACACTACAAAATATATACAGTAGCTTAGATAAACAACAATAGCATATGCAACTCGACTGAAGTGTCCTAACTTAATCAATAATATGAAAAGCATGCATTGACAGTAACGTAAGAACAGCTGAGGGGTAAGGGCAGATAGTTTTTTCCTAGGGGGGTACGTTGTCCCTCTCCACTACCATCTTCAAAAAGATAACAGACCGAAGGCGCTAGAGAGGGCCCGACAAAGGTCTTATCCGAACACAGGAAAGCCATAGTCGATTTACAGATGGATTAAAAAAATATATCTGGTACGTACCAGCTAATCTGATCTTGACGTAACCACTTCTCTACCCCTACCTCTTTTACGTCAGAAAAAATATAGGCTTTAGCTCACTCATTTCGTCGCCCCTTCACTTCCCCAACTTGTCCATACCCTTGTCCTTAGCAGTTTAAGGCTAAAACATCTTTGCAGTAAATCAATTTGGGGAACTACCCTTTCGCCGAATCGGGTGCAGGTATGTATTTTAAGGTATTCTACAGAAAATACAAAAATAAAGAAAGCTTTGATTATGCCCACAGAATAAGTAAAATTTCCAGGAACCATAAAACGAAATAAGGAAGAAATAAAAAAAAATGTTCTTTCAGAAGAGCGGATTAGGATTATTGGAAAATTTATTTTTTGACAAAAAATATATTCAAATTTTTTCGTGAAAATAAATCAAACGAAAGTGGTATCAGTCAATAAAAATGTAGGGGCGCGCGTGTGCATTGTATTTAATAAGCAAAGTGTGTGATGAATTCTAAGCTACAAGGCTTCAGATATGTTGGCAAAACGTCGAAGATAAAAATATTTGACTTTTTCTTAAAATATCTGGCATGAAATATGTCAAAGCACTTTAGTTTGAAAGAAAACAAAAGTCATTGCATCATAAATTTAAAAAAACAACAAAAATTACTGAGTTTCTATCGTTTTCACATGTTTATAAAAACCGACAGAAGTGGGTACAAAAATCAAGCCGCCTAAACGTAGCATTTCACCTAGGGTCATTTCAAATATGGTGTGGAGAAAAACATATTCTCTGAAGAAGAAAAAAAAAGTGGGTTCGTGAATTCCGGAAATGAGACAAACATATATTATATTTTGAGGCAAATCAAAATACCCTCCCAGACACGCGTGTTCGCTTTCAAACAACCACCCTACTATCAAGCAAATAATAAAGGGTACGGAAAGCTGCCCCAGGATAGAAAAGTGAATTGAGGTTGCATTTTCATACGATGCCTCCAAGGAATGCCGAATCCGGGGCATCGGCGGCTGAGCGCGTCAACGCACTGCAGCTCGAAGCGCGTAGAGTTTCGATCTGGAAAAGCATTGTATCGGTGTGCGGTCGTGTGTTACTACGGCGTGGTGCACGTTAAATACCCCTGTCTAGCGGTTTGTTCTGCACTGGCTAAATTTCTCATCTACAGCAGCGACACCTGACGCCCACTGAGGCAGACGTCAGGCTGCCTAAACATACATGCAGCACAATGATTAACGACGAATGCACTATGTGGGCATGCTGGGAAGAGTTTTGCACGAAAAACAAAGTTTCTGCATTGCTATAGGATAATGGGAAGAACATCAATGTATTGGGACCTTTCGGAGATGATTTATAGCTCCCTCCACGAGTTGGTGCCACCGCCCCGCAGTACAAATATTGTACAGACCAAATGTAAAGTTGGCCATTCTTATCCGGGACACCAAATTCACCTTTTCTGCGGCCGTTCGGCGTGTCCGGAACACAATCGATATGACAAACTGACCGCGTCCTACACCGAACGCGTACCGAAATTACCGCGTACCGAAACCGCTGATATCGAAGTATACGTGTGTTCCCAACCTGTTCAAGGTCAACTGATGTAACAGAGCACTAATGCTAACGCATTATTACAAGGAACTAAATGGAGAATGTAAACCATAGGTAACTCGGAAAGGTAGCTACCGCTTCAGAGCAACAACAGACACGGGTAAAGAGAAAGAACCGCGTTATCCTTGAGTTACACTAAAGCGTTATTTTGTCCTCAATCCCCAGTGCGTTTACTCTAACGCAGAACACAAACGTGATCCAGTGACTTCAATCTACGTAGTGCATTTAACCAAAGCTGAAGGTAAAAAAAAAACAAAAACAGTTTGTCTTGAAGACGTAACCGGCGCAGGGACAATGGGCATTGCGTTTCCCTTGCGCGCCTACACAATTATTTAACGACATCCCTCGAACATAGAATGCCAATTAAATGTTTCTTAACAATATTTCCCGACTTTAGCTGGCGCTTCATCGGGTCGTTGTCATCCTCGGAGTTGTCGTTTATTCAAATGTATGTTTCTATTTGTCTCATAAGCCAATATATTCGAACTCCCACGGTTTCGCATCGGTTATTCAGGAAAACTACGAATATTATTGGATACCTTGATTGAAGAAGGAGCAGTTTTTCCCACTGTTGCCTTCCTTGGAACCCGGAAGTTTTTCTTGGCTAACCCAGAGCAGCGACGTGCAACTGCCGTTACGTGTGCAATTCAAAAACGTTACAATTCCGGTGTAGATGCTTTAGAGGGTCAACGCACGCTAAAACACTACACGGTCGCTCCAGTCGGTGACGCTGATTGCTTGAGATTCCTGTGCTTGTCCGAATCAAGCCAAAAAACGCAAACCGTCCTTCGTGCGTGTCCTACAGACATCCCTCTCGATTGTTTTTCAATTGTACAAGGTTAGTGCATCGAAAAACGCCATCAGTACCAATCTTTAATACGTACGGTTGGCAGACGAATGGAACTTCGAGTGACCAAGGGAACAGTGCCGAGATGCGGATGCTTCAAACTATACGTTCGTTTTACCCAGGTTAGTACGGGTGCCACTGTGGACACAGCTGGCGATGACGATGAAATCGGCAAGCGCTGTGGCGTCGTCTGCTTCCCACCTAGCAGACGACTAGGTAGGGGCAGGGTTCACAAACCGTAAGAATAATCAGTGTCCGAGAGAAATCAGAAAGTTTGATTCCTTTCGGAGATTATGTGACGCTGACAGTGTGGAGTGGACATCGATCATGTGTTATAGGGAGCTGCGTCAACAATAGTATCTTCATACTTAAAAAAAATCAGATGGAATGCTTGCTGTTGTTTACTGCTGCAGTGATGTAGTCTTTGTGCGTACGGTGCTTTGATATTCTTATCCAACTGGTTTTTATGTTGGGGAACGTTGAAGCAAGTCGAACACACGGTTCGATGAGCTTAGTATACACACTAACGCAGTAAAGAAAAAATAAAAAAACATAAATCAACTAAACGTTGGTAATCTTGCAAGGCTCCATCTCGGACACGGAAAATTCAAAACAAATAGACCAGTAAGATTTCGTTAGTGCTGCCGATAATATTTAAAAATGTCGTCATTTTGCTGTACAGGAGTGGCAGAGCTAATGTTGACAGAATATGACGTGTTAGTTTAAATAAACTGTGTACACACGTGGAGACTGGAAGGCCCAAAACCGCAGCTGGCTGCCATCTTCTGTGTTGAAAATGTAAATGCGACTGCAACGCGGAGCAGAGCTTTTTTAGCTTGTTGCCAAATAGCACGAAACATTTGAACAAACTTCAACTAATGATACCGTTGCAGCAAAGTGAGCACGAACGCATTGTCTGCTTTTTTTGTTTTCGTTTTTTTGGTTGTGCTCTTTCTTGCGAACTTTCTTCGTGCCAGCCCGGAGCGTGCTCCTAATATGGAGCAGAGCGCTGCTGTATGTCTGTACAAGTGATGCTTTCACCATACCGGAAGTAACATGGATGGACTCAAAGAAGACTTTCGGCTGGTACTGGTGTACATCCAGTGAAAAAAGCAGCACTGGGCCAGCGGTCGACTGACAGTTGATTTCTAGACTTCTGTCCCTAATAGATCGATCTCACCGCCAGTTTCAATACGCTACCGTTGCCGCCATGCATCCTTTGGAACTGTAGTTTTTCATTCACGTGCGACAACCCCGCTGAGTGTCTTTACAAGCTGAGCAAGAGGCTGCACGAGCTGTCTCGTGAACTAGCGCCTGCCTTCTATGAACCACAGTTATGGCGGCGTCACGCATGCGTGGTACGCTTAATGATATCCATCTATTGGGTGATGGAAATGGTTAGGTGCTAGCCATAGAGAACATTCTGTGTTTAAAAAAATGTGAGTAAACAATATAAATTCAATCCGAGACATTGATAAAAGGCTTGCAGCAAAAATTTAGAACTTTGGCAAGTGACGTCATTCAGCAAGACTCGCTTCAGTTGCGGCAGCTAAGCGACAGCTTCGTTTATGAAAACTAACGATTCCGGGATAGTCAAGCTGATCTGTACAACTTGTGGCGACAACATCATATATTGTTAATGGTTTGACGGATTTTTATTGGGAAACCTCGGGTCCGACCGAGAAAAAGCTGCCTGTTGTTGTGCTAAGGATTCAATTAAACGTGCTCATAGAGCTCGACCTCTTCTTGCACAACAAATTCAGATCACTTTTTGTGAAATGTTTGTCTTTACATGTGGAACAATACGTTTTTTTAACGCACTAACCTTCAAGGTAGTGGCATCACCGTGAGCGGGGTGCCCGCCAGAGGGGCAGCTGGGCTCGACCACGTTCACGTGAGCTCTCGTCTTTTTACTTCTTTCGCCAAAACCTCTGAAGGTTTTATATCAATCAGTTCGCACAAAACAAAGCGCAAACGCGTAGGAAAAAACACAAGATAAATTTTAAGACCCAGTCGCGGATTAGGGACCCGGAGATGGTTTAGAAGGGAAACTTAAGACGCCGGCCAAATCCAACATGGCCCCCCATCGACGTGATGCTCCAGGGAGCCCAAGACGCCTTCGCCCCCGACCGCTGTGTCCTCGAGGCGCCCACGCTCCAGCGACTCCCATGGATACAAAACGGAATGGTTCAGGGGAGGCTACCGAGCTCAAGACCACCAATCATCGGCATCCCGTCACTGAAAGGATTGACTCGGGAGCGCCGGCGGTCAGGACGGCCCCAACGGTCGACGAGATTCAAACCGGGACCATTGCCGGCCTCCCGGGGTGCCTGGAGGGAGGCCACGCCCACGCGCCCCCAACTCGGCCGACGTCACCCATTTCGGAAGACGGAGAGAGAGAACACGCGCCTCCTGCGGTTCCCCCTTCACCCCCGGCCGTGCCCCGGACTCGCCGGGAACGTCCTCGACTCAGCGAGAGGCTTCCTCCGTCTCGCGCCCCATCCCCATGCCCGTGGAGAGGGTAATGAACGAGACACCCGAGTTAAGCACCAACAACGGCGAAACAACGGGAGTGAACGTGCCGACATCGAACAGCTTCGAGTGCCTTGGGGGGACAATCCCGACGGGGAGCCTAACGTCGGAAGAGCAGCACCAACCAGTCATGATCCGCCAGGTGAGCGCCGTCCATGCGGGGTTGCGCCTGCCGAATTCCTCACCCAGGATGGCTACACGCTGGTCACATACCGATCGGAGAGAAAACTCAAAAAGCCAACAGACCAAATCGATAAACTCTACACCGTGCTTTTTCATCCCTCGCCAGAAAGTCGCCCATTCGAAGCAACACAACGGAGCAAAATTTCTAAAGAAATCAGAAGCGCTTTCAGCAAGACGGCCGTCACAAACATCCGACTAAATCCTTCTAAAAACATCCTAGCGGTTGACACACCCTACATTGAAACAAGAGACAGGCTTCTGCTCATCCGCAACCTGGTCCGAATTCCGGTGCGCTCTTTCCCAGCTACGCCGACAAACGCCTCCGTGGGAACAGTGCATGGCATGGCCGGCGAACACTCTCTACAGGTGATTCGGACTATGGTGGAGGCAAAAGGGACCATCCTGGACATCGCCCGTAAGGGAAAAGGCACATCAATCTTCGTCTTTTTTGAGGGCCCAAGTATGCCTGACCACGTGACTCTGGGCCTGCGGTGGTACAGGGTTTATCCGGCTAAAGAACAAAAAACGACTCAAAGGGATCGCCATCACGACCGGCAGACCTCCATGGAGATGCCCCCGCTCACATCAACATCAATATCGGAACCGCCACAAGCAGAAAACAACCCGTGGAGAGGCAGACCTACCTTCTGCGCGTGTACTCCATGCAGGTCAGGAAACACCGAGCCGGAACGCAGAGCTCTCCGTGGGCCACAAACCCACCACCCCCACTCGGTGCCGCGGTGCAGCTGTGTCGCAACGCAGGGGAGAGAGATCCTTCTCGAGACACGGGGGCACCTGGATTCGTGGAGACATGGATACTCGGGGGCACCCATCATCGTCAAACTGCGGCCGCAATCGTCAACTCATGCGGTGCAGCCGAGGAGATGGCGGGATGCCCAGACGAGAGATGCGCTGCCGATCCGTGCCGTCACCCAGTGAGCGGTCCCAATTGCGGAGAGCGATGACTGGAGGTCGGCATATCGAGCCCTTTGGTTTGCCGGAATCATCCTCCCGCGGGGCATTTTGGCCTGCACGGAGCGAGCCTCCTTTTGGCGACATCGACATGCGACGGACGGAGGCAGTAAGTTGGCCACCGCTTGTTTCGCTGCTCCACGAAGAACACCAGAGGGAAGACAAACGTCCTCACACAGACGGGTCCACCTCCAACGCGTCTGAGAGAAGCCGGAGCGGGAATGACAACAGCAGTAGGCATCCCACGGAAACAACCAGCCTCCCCTGCAAAACAGCTAGTGGGACCCACCCAACCCTCCCGCATACTTCTCTGGCAGCCGACCCCAACCAGCCTCGGCTCCCGGTCTCCCCAAATGATCGCGGCCGTCCCCCTCCCAGTTCGCCTGAGGCGCACGCTGCTGCTCCTCCTCCCTTCTCGACTCTTCCGAGAGGGGATGCGACACCAGCGCGGTGCATGTGCGGTCACTCGGGGAATTCCGCGGAGGTGCTGAATGACTTCCACCAAAAGTGTGTGGCGACGGAAATGATCCTTCATCACACCTTCACTCCACTGGTTAAAGAACTGCTCTCAAGTCTGCTCGAGGCTAATCCACAAATGAAGGGAACATCCGACGAAAACCGAACCCCACAGGAAAATACTAGTACTGCCCGACAACTATCAGACACTCAATCATCACAGCCGCATTTCCGAGGGACAGAGGAGTTCCCGCTCCTGCCTTCTCGGCGGGAGACGTCTACAACCGTCGATACCGAAGACTTGGTGTCGTCCGTGCGGAAAAATATCAACCGCGATCGACCTCTGCATACACCACCATCGCCGTCCCCAACACAACTGGATGAAACGCTTCGTGCAGCTATCCAGGCGGAAATCAGGGCAGCCCTGACGGCCCTCGTCCCAAGAATCGTGGCTGAGCTCAAATCCATGATCATCACCACCATCTCAGGGCTCCACGCCCCCACCCTGGATACAGAATGATGAACCACACGAACAGCATCGCGATATTTCCGGAGGTCTCGGTGAGCGCGCCATGGATCCTACAGTGGAACTGTCGCGCGCTTTCCAACAAAAAGAGTGAACTCACCCATCGTTTTCAGACACAAGGTAGACCCATAGCCATGCTTCTCCCCCAACGCCCGCCGCCCGAGAAGGAGAAAGAGAAAGAAAACACCCCTCTGAACCCTCAAAACCAACAGGAATGGCCCGCCTTGCAGGAACGCGGCCGTTCCAGGACCAGGAACCCGATAAAGAAAAGAGCCCAAACGAGGTCCCAATCGAGGCAGAAGAGATCCCCATCGACCAATCGACAACGAACCCCATCCAAGCCCCGGCCCAAGGCCAACCACAAGGGGTGGGACACCCTCCCGACGACATCACAGACGACCGCCGGTAACGACAAACCGGTAAGCTTCGATGATGGGGCCTCCCACACCTCCACCTCGGCCCAAACCCCCCCCCCCAAACCGTCCCCAAAGAACTAGCAGATGAGCTAGCCAACATCAGAGCCGAAATGGCCACCCCTAGGCAAGAAAATAATGCCTTAAGACAGCAACTCCACAGGATCCGCAGTCAAAACGCGGCAATCTCACAACCAAATTTCCCCGCCGAAGAGGCCACCATCGCCCGCCCCCAAAAAAGAGCGATTGCGGTAACCACCGTACAAATCCCCAACCCCGCAGGAGAATCCCTTCAGCAACAAGAACTAGACCGTAAAATAATCGCAATCGGGAGAGGAAACGCCGCACTCCACGAAAACATGACCACCATGCAAAACAGCATGGAAACCTTCCGATCAGAAATGAACTCCTACAGATCGGAACTACACACCTTTATGCAAGAAATAATGAACAGGCTCGGTATCGCTACCAATCACATACCCCAACCCGAAACACATAATGCCCCACAAGAACAACATATAAGAGCAACCCCATTAAGGTCTGGCAGTGGAATTGCCGGGGATATAAACGTAAAAAACATAATTTACAGATGTATCTCCAAAGCCTAGATGCCCCCCCCCGGAAATTATAGCGCTACAGGAGACAAACACAGTTGTTAAATTGCCCGGCTATAAATCCTTTCAAAGTGCGACCGACCTCAAAACGGCGGTTCTCGTACACAGAAATATCCCGGCCTATAGGAGCCAGTTCGACAGCGTCAGTATCCCCCACGACCTAATTACTGTCCTCCCACGCAAAAAAGGAGCGAACAGACTATATATTCTAAACATCTACAGCACTCCTAAATCCAGGGCACATCGATTCAACCGCTTATTCTCGCTCACAGGGAGGGAGGTGGGCCCCCACGCGCTGCTCATAGTAGGAGATTTTAACGCTCCTCACACGGCCTGGGAATACCCAACCTGCGAGCCAAAGGGCAGAGACCTCTGGGAACAAATCCAGACACACCATTTCACACTAGAAACAGGCATCAATACCCCTACACGCATCGGCAACAGCGCCCAACGCGACAGCACCCCGGATCCCACTCTATCCCTACACACCAATAGGGTGAGATGGAGGGTTACCGACCAAACACTGGGCAGCGACCACCTCATAATCGAGACAGAGATGGTACCCAAACACCAACTCACTCAAACACTCAGACAGAAAACCCTGACCGACTGGGATAAGCTCAGAGCCCTCCGGGAATCCAACATTAAACATGCGGACGAGTGCGAAAGCCCAGAATGCATTACGGATATCAACAGATGGACACAAGAACTCCTCGCAGACATAAAAACAGTTACGAAAGACCTAGACCCCCACATCCCGTCCGACGCGGTAGACTCCCGTCTCAGCCACCTTTGGCAGGCATACCAGGGGATCCTAAAATGATGGCGAAGAAACAAGAGTAACCGCAAACTGCGGCTTAAGCTGGCCCGGCTGGAGACGGAGATCGGCGCGCACGCGACCACGTTCGCGTGCGACCAGTGGGGCCAGATTTGCGACCAGATGCAGGGAAACCTCGGAATGAAGAAGACGTGGCAGCTATTAAGACACCTCCTCGACCCAGATGAGAACAAGACAGGACAGAAACACCGGATGACCAAAATCTATCCAAACATACTCAGGCTCAAACGACGAACTCATAGCACAAATACGAAACACGTACCTTCCGATAGGACCCCAGATCCCACTACCCCCCTACACGGGACAAACCAACAGCGAAATGGACAAGGACATAACGGAAGCCGAGGTCCGACTGGCCATTGGCAAACTCAGGTCCAACTCGGCCCCGGGTCCCGACCAGATCTCAGACAGGGCGCTACAAAACCTCGATGACTTCTTCATCACAGCAATTACAGATTTCTTTAACACATGCTGGAGAACGGGAGAACTACCGGGATCGTGGAAACATGCCAAAGTAATCCTCATCCCCAAGACAAACAAACCGCTCGCGATCGAACACCTCCGCCCCATCTCCCTCACGTCGTGCTTAGAGTAAACTCATGGAACACGTCATCCTAGCCCGACTCACGACACATATGAACGACACGGAACAATCCCCCCCACACTATGATCGGTTTCAGAACCGGTCTTTCAACGCAAGACATACTCCCACAACTCTCAGAACAAATCATCAAACCACCCAGCGGCCTAAACACGGCAGCGATTTTGACCCTCGACCTGACTAAAGCCTTTGACAACGTCGCGCACGAGGCCATAATGTCGGGCCTAGGGTCGGTCAATCCGGGCGAGAAAATCGATACTTACATTAGGAACTTCTTATCAAACCGAACAGCCGCCAAATATCTAGACAACCTCGTCTCAGATACGTTCCCACTAGGCAGTCAAGGCACTCCGCAAGGAGCCGTCCTCTCGCCTTTACTCTTCAACCTGGCAGTCATAGACATCCCCAAGAAACTTGCACAGATCCCACACCTCCACCACAGCCTCTATGCAGACGACATCACCCTCTGGACTAACCAGGGGAATGACGGCCACCTAGAAGAAACGCTGCAGGGAGGCATAGAGGTGGTGGTGGAGGAGGTGAGGAGAGCGGGCCTGGCCTGCTCTCCAGCTAAGTCAGAGATACTCGTCATTCCACCGAATCAGAAAAAACAACGTCCCTCCAACATCAAACTCCACATTCACGGGAGAGAGACTCCAGAGGTCCCTGCCCTCAAAGTCCTTGGGCTGCAGATACAATCCACCAGACTCAATCAGAACTTTCTCCAGACCATAGAAAGGAACGTAAACCAAACTATAGGTCTGCTCAAGAGAGTCACCAACCAACACGCAGGCCTGACTGAGCAGGACAGGGTCCGCCTGCTCCAGGCCTTCGTCGTGAGCAGAATAGTCTACTCCATCCCCTACCTTAAATTAACCAAGGCAGAAACTGACAAAATCAATATCCTCATAAGACGCGCTTACAAGGCGGCGCTACGCCTTCCCCCAGGCACGTCTACTGCCAGACTCGAAAGGTTAGGCATTCACAACAAGGCCAGCGAACTCGTTTAAGCCCATCTAATGGGACAATATGAATGCCTTGCCCGCACCCCCACAGGAAGACACATTCTCCGAAATCTAAGAATAGGACACCACAGCCTATATCATGACGCGACAACCATTCCCCTAGATATCCACGCGCACATTATAGCCAAACCACTCCCCCGCAACAGGCACCCTAAGCACCACGCCAATCGGAGGGAACAACGAGCCCGCGCCCTACACAAGAATTACAAAAACGACCCCTGAGTCGTGTACGTAAATGCAGCGGAATATAGACACCACGAAGCATTCACCGCAGTGGCAGTTCGCACTAACTTCAACAGCAACCCGCTAGATTCGATCACAGTCCGGACGCCCATCCCGGAAACGGCGGAGGAAGCGGCGATAGCGCTGGCCCTAACGCTTAGCCCTACCCCTGCAACAATCATTACCGATTCTAAAACCGCTTTCCAAAATTTTGCCGCCAAACGCAAATCCGCAACGGCACTCAAAATTTTGCGCAGAAACCCCCCGCAATCTCAAGTCCAACTGATCTGGACCCCTGCGCATTCTGGGCTCGAGGGAAACGAGGCGGCCCACGACCTAGCCCGAGGACTTACTATCCGGGCTGGGCCGAGCCTGTATCCCTACCACGGAGCCCGGTCCGCGCGGGACCGTCTGGTCGGATATCATGACATTACCACCTACTACCTCCTCTCCCGCAGAATCTATCCGCAGGCGGACAACTCTCTTAGCTTAGAACAATCACACGTCTGGCGCCAACTCCAGACGGGAGTTTTCCCCAACCCGGCCACTATGACCCATGTCCACCCCAGCCTCTATCCAACTTCGGCGTGCCCCTTATGTGGCGCCCATGCCAACATGGCCCACATCATCTGGGCATGCCCTCAGGATTCGCTTGGTCAAAAGGGCGAAAGAGGTCGCCGGGAAGCCTCGGCCGACCGCCACCACGGGACCACCAACGTAAATAAAGGAGAAGACGTTCAGGAGGGCATGGTCTTTCGGCCCCTCGCCCACCACCACCACCATGACCTCTATTCCCCTTGACCCATTTCCTCAGTCAATAAAGTTTTCTCTCTCTCTCTCTCTCACCGTGAGCAATGAATGTTCTCTTCCGACGCTTCAGAGGTGAAAGACGCATATTGAATTTGACAAAACGCAGAACTTAGTTGAAATTGAGATGTGACCAACTTTACACCAACGATGAGTGTTATAGTCATAACACTACTAATGAAAGAGTGTTTGAACACGTTAGCATCTGAAAACATGGCTCCCCTCCATCAATGATGGCAAAGATGTTTCGACTCGTCGTAAACACGCTCTTCATAACAATAGCACGTAAAGGCCAGTAGACCTGCGTCTAGGCAAAACTAAATTTCTATTTCCTTTTAGACACACAATCTGTGTTTTGTCGAAGTGTGTTAAATTTTATTCTGCTGTTTCCTCATGTGATGCTGACAGTTCTTACTAAAACGCGGCTTTCGTTGAAGGTTGGAAACAATTAGTATCTGCTATGTAAAAAGCGATTCAAATTATATTGGTTGAAAAAGAGGAGCCAGCGACGGTGCTGTCCTGATTACTGTGGCTGATAATCTTCATTCATATTTTGTTGTAATACTGTAAGCAATTTGGAACTTGATTGGGTTGAAATCTAAGCACGTTATAAAAAACTCTCCCTATGATGTGTGGTATCGTCCGCCATTGCCGTGATCTCTGATAATGCAAATTTTTGAACTGCTACGACTAACCTTTTCTTGTAAAACTCCATAAGTACTGCATAATACTTTCACCACTGTGTGATTTGCTGTTTGTTATGTTTTTTTCCATGTTTTTTTAATGTATGCAACCGACTATCCTCTATAATTCCTGTGGCCCTGTGGGTCAATGTAAAAATAAATATCTAAGAACTATATGGGAAGTGCAGTTGGCGTAGAGAAAAATAATTTCGCGTTGACAAATTTTAAAATTGTTTAGTGGTGATTTCTGGTCTATCTATACTCTGTAAAAAGCAAAGAGCGAGAGGGAACGAATATAAATAGTCAATTGTAGGCCATCGGTCATGTTTCCACTTGGTACGCCACTGCACCTGCGGACAGACACCGAGAAACCAGCTGTGCCACAATGCGGGGTGAGCTGTTAACGCGTCAATAATTATTCCCACGGTCAGGATCTTGGTGGGGTGTTTATGTTGTTTAGTTGTGAGCGGGTGAGGTCGCTTTTAAAATGAAGGTTTCAAGTCTACCTGTGGCGGGGCCTTTTCACTATATTTGAATTCGTGAGAACAGTAAATATGTCTGACTTGGTTATTACCGGTCGCTGCTTTATGTCAATCAATCAATCGATTGATGAATCAATCACTCAATCAACTAATCAATAATTTTGTCAATTAATCAATCCGTGACTCACTAAATCAAGCTGGGGCAGACAGTGCCATCTTTAAGGCTGCCAATGTATCCAAAACAATTACCTTTCTCTTTCTATCTCTATCAATGAATTCATCGATCAATTGAATATTTTATTTTTCCAAGGCCCGAAGAAGCTTTTTTTGAAAGCCTTAAAAGCATGAAAGGCGAAGGTACACCGCCTGACAGGGTACCAATGACCCGCATTTTCATTGCATCCACAATATGTTTTTTGGTGTATAACCCAGCACCTACGTTTCGTTCTTTCAATTTAGATATCCAAACCAAAAGCTGCGGAGCTTAAACAACTTCCTAATATAAGTTATAACCCAGTAAAAAAGACTGTGTTGAGGCTGTAATAATTGTATAATCTTTTTTTAATTTTTTATTTCTAGGGAAGCAATTTTAGACTACAGTTCGAAATAGAATCAGTCACGCCAAATTATAAATATCGGCTATACTCGAAGTTGTTAAATATACAAATATAAACGCATAAGCTAGATGTTAAAAGCAAGTGAAGGTTGTGGAACTTCTCTTGCTAATGCCCGTTTCGGAGAATGACACGACGCACTGGTTCAAGAACAGGTAGCAATTTATTCACTGACATAGCCCGCGCCACGATCTCGAAGGCCCCCTCACGGTGGAAACGAGTGTGGACGATTTGGCATGCGGGCTACCTGGTCCGACGCTCCGGATCCCCAGGTTGCCCACAAAACTCGCCCCTTCAAAACACAAACATAAACAAACACGAACATAAGTCGTACAAACGTACGACGTATGTCGTACGACATAGGTCGCACGACAACCCGCTTCCAACCGTTTTTTTTTCTTTTTGCCGGGGGTAAATCTTTTTGGTCAAAGTTCGCTTGTGCATTTTACAGGGGCCTTGAGCATGCTCATCACGTGGGTCTGGACAGCCACTCACACGCTCTGTTGACTGTCGGTCAATCGCTCAAGGCCTCCGCTGTTCTTCAGGTCCCGAAAACGGAAAAGGGAAGGTCCTGTGTTCGAAATCTTGCCCTAATAGATCCGAGCTACTCCGGCGGCTCGTGTCACGTGATAACACAGATAGAGCGACGCTGGACGCGGGTAGATGTTCGAACGCAAAGGTACAAAACCCTGACCCTGGAGTAAGATCGAGTAAATGTTGAAACAGGTCCAAGGATACGGAGGCCCGGCAGAACAGGGCAACACTGACAGGTGGGATGTGACGTCAAGTCTGAGGACCATTGAGGTCACCGAAAAGCGGAGGAAGCGAGGAGGAAAATCGTGATTTTGGCTTGGTGGTGTTCAAACAGACATCGGACTGCCGGATCGCCGGGCGCTTCAACTTCTACGATTTTTGCCGGAATTGTGTCACCTCAAGATTTCGAAAGTGTCCTGTTTGGACAGGCCTTTAGGAGGTCTTGAGGTGGCCTTCTGGATTAGAAGGTGTCTCCGCATATCTGCGAGCGCCGGTCCGACGTCAGTACTTCCGGCCGGTACCGATGCGGTTCTGGTAGGTCCGTCGCCGCCGCTATATCGCCGGCAAGAGGCTCTAGAAATTAAAATATAATGATGTCATGGCGTGGCAGGAATAAGTGGCCGTGCCCGAGAAAGACGCCTACCTAACCGCGTTGGGAAAACACGGCTACTTTCTCTTCCCCTTGCCCCTGCCCCCCCCCCCCCGATAAAAAAAACTACAACAAAAACAAGCGGGCACGATTTTGATGCACTTAAGGCTAGCACTCCTTTCGTCGTATTCACCGCCGTAGCACGTTGCTTGGCAAAGGCTGTGTGGAATCTTCCGAGAGATTGACTGAATCGGTGCCATCTGGAATCTGCGACACATCTGCCTCCTGGGGTTCATAAAAAGCTATTGGGTCCGCGACATGAATGATCCCGCACACTTCACCAGTTACTCAATGCACCATCTCGTAAGACAGGTTGGTGAGCTTCATGCTAATACCGTAGGGGCCCTCCCATCTTCTTGCTAAAGGCCGTGGAGCCTCTTGCAGCATCACTTATCGGATGAGTTAGTCTCAGCACCAGATCTCCTACCTTGAACTGCAGATATCGCCTCCCCTGTTGTAGTGGTTGGCCCGTCCCGGCTCAAGATATGGAGGGTCTCTTGAGCTTCATGCAAGTTGTACGTGAAAAGCTTCCGCAGATCTTCTGCGAACGGTGTAGTAGTGCGCTGTATGCTTACTGGATCTGCACAAATAAAGCGATTTCCCAGAGAAAACGCGAGCTCTTTCTCAAAGTTAAGTTTAGCTCGAGTAGACCGGTTGATTGTCATGCGGGTAGCGAATGCCATTACTCCAAGTTTTGCGTACCAGTCTTTGTGTCGCTTTCTATTCACTACAAGCATCAGTTTCAGGTTACGGTTGTCTCTTTCCGTGATATTTACCAGTGGATGGTACGGCGAAGTCCGATTGTGCCCTATCCTTAATGCCTTGTACGCATCCACGGACACCTTGCCAACAAAATAAGACGTTTTGTCTGTAATGAACGTTGCGGCAAAGCCAAAGCGCGCAAACGTCTCAAGAAGGAAGTCCCAGATTTTCCTAGAGTCCAGCTCGTGCAAAGGAAACATTTCGTCCGCCTTCGAAAAGTGGTCGGTCACTACTAGCAATATTGATTGCCGCGTGGACTACGGGAAAAGGGACCAAAAACGTCACAAGCTACACACTGCCAGGGTACTTACTTTCGATCGATTGCATTAAACTTGGTGGTACGCTTACTTGTGGTTTCCTTTTGAAATACCGTGCAGCCACGTGCGGACTTATTACATACTTCCGGATGCCTGGCCACGTTGCAATTTGGGACAACTTTTTGTATGTTTTGCTCCCACCGTGTGGCCTGTCAGTGCGGAACCATGCATATCTCTTATGAATTACTTACTCAGTTTACGAGGTATTACAGTCCGGAAAGACGGGCCGCAGGACACATCGTCCACCTGTGGGACGTGCTGCAGCAAGATGCCGTTGCTGCTCAGCAAGTATGTGGGCAAGTCTCTGAGACATCTGGTGTCGGCTGCGCTTTCTTTTGCCAGCCGCTGTGTGACCTCCAGACGAAATCCATCGGACAGCTGGGCCGCACAGAGCTCCTCACTTCTCACCAGGATTACCCACCGTTGATCCGGTGTGATGGGCGCCGCATCGCCCGGTGACACCAAGGCGAGATCAACCTGCATTTTGTGCGCGACAAGTGAACCATCTTCAACGTGTTTAGTCACACCGCGCTTGTACTCGATAGTCTAGCTGTAATTCTGCAGCAAAGAGAGCCCATGAAGCGAGTCGTCCCGCAGGGTTTTGAAGTTGTTGAGCCCCGCGAGAGCCATGTGGTTAGTTTGAGTGCAAAACGAAGCGCCGTCAAGGCACATATCGAACTTCTTGAGGGCAAAAATAATGGCAAGGCACTCTTTCTCGGTTGTCGAGAAATTCCGTTCTGCTCCGGTGAAATTGTGGGTGGCAAAGCCACCGGCCTAAAGATGCTGTCATGTTTCTGAAAAAGACCCGCTCACAGGCCTTAATTTCTTGCGTTGGTTTGCACGATAAACGGACAGTTCAGGTCTGGAAGACGCAAACACGCACTCTCGCTTAGGATTCTTGACAGTTTAGAAAACAAGGCTCGTTGTTCACGTCCCTAACATCGCTTTGTTTTCTTGCGAAGCAGTCAATTGACAGGCTTCGTAATCTCGGAACACCGCGGAATGAAGTCTCTAAGGACAGCAATCATGCCGAGATATCGCTGAAGACTTTTAACGTGTAGAGGAGGAGGGTAACCAGTTATCGCTCGCAGCTCATCCCCGTTTAGGCGCAGCGTGCCGCAACAACGAAGCTAAGAAGGTTGATTTTCGGCGCAGCCAAACAAACTTTATCTGTGTTAGTCGTAAGTCCGGCCTGGCGCATTCGTTCGAGTATTCTCCGAAAAGGTATAGAGTGTTCCTCGAATGTTAGTAAAATCAGGACCACGTCATCTATTCAATCCATTGCGAACTCATATCTTGCGTCACCGAGAACTACGTCCGTTAAGCGCTGAAGGCTGGCGGGTCATTTGGACTACCCAAAAGAAGGCGAGTGGATTGAAGCAATTCTCTGTGGCAAAAAAATTCCGTTTTTTCATGCACGTCAGGCCGGGGGGGGTACTTTGATTTGAAGGAATTCCCGGCTACAGTCGAGGTATGTAAAAGCAGTCGCATTTGCAAGAACGTACATAAATGAGGAAATACTCGGAAAAAGGCAACACTGATCAACACTTCGTTTAGGCACCTGTAGTCTGCACAAAGTCTGGCCGTGCCATCCTTCTTTGGAGGAGGACCACCGGTAAAGCCCAAGGGTTTTTCGACTCACGCACTGGTCTCGCGCCGATAAGTTGCATGAGCGCCGCATTTAGAAGTTCACGCTTGTGGACACTTATGGGTCTCGCTTGGCACCTTCGGGGCGGGGCACCCTTGGTTTGAATACGGTGCCCCAGAAGATGTTTTTCCGGGCCGTTCCGTGAACATCGGCGAGAACGGCAGCAAAAAAGGCTGGAGGTACACCTAAGCACTTCTTATGAGTTGCGAATGCGAAAGCATGCACGCCGCTCTTCGCTCCCTTCTTCAATCTGCGACGTACAACGCGCTGACCTTGGGCGTGGAACGGTGGAGCCGCTGCCTCGCGGACACTCAGCGCCATTAGGTGAGCGATCGTTTAAACTGTCGTGTGCCTTGTGGCGCGAGGAAGGAACAGACTGCAACGTGCAACGTAGTTCCCAGCAGAACGAATCCTTTGGTTTATTCCATCCGCCGTATATATTGCCATGCGCCGTACAACCGATAAGAGGCGAGTGAACGTGGTGATCAGTGATAACACAACAGTGTGATAACACGGTCAGAATGACACCAAACAAACTGACGCGCAGCGGCCAATGGCAGCCTCGTCAACGCGCGCCAGCCAATGGGACCGAAGTGTAAAAGGTGCCGGTGGCTAGCTTTGCGCGTTGTTTCCTTAAGGTGCCGTTTTGCATGGTTTCAAAGCTGATGACGGCGGCTCGCTCCATGAGACAGTTAATGCTTTCGCAGTAATAAGTTCGAGCCGCTGCCTCTGGCCGCTACTACCGGGACTACTCTGCACGGCCTTGTGAACGCAGTCTTGAAGTAAAGAAACTTGCCCGCAAAGTTCACCGGAATTGTCTGACCGAGAATACAATCCTTCCGTCTCGTGAATTGCGTTAGCTAAATTTCGTCTCTCAACCGATAGCCGGTTCTAGTGAAATCGATTGTAGCCCACTCCGCCATGGCAAAAGCTTTTACAAGGATCATGGTCACTGGTAGCTCAGGCAGGTTCTGCTCTGCAGATTTTTAACAATATTGCGCGAACGTCGAGCAGCCGGTAGAGAGCGTCTTATCGCGGCGTTAAAGAGCAGGTCAGCGAGACTACACGCGTGTGGCAGAACGCACACGCCCCACCTCGCTAACTTGCTCTTTCACGCCGCGATAAGGCGCTGATCTGCTGGCCGGTCAGCGTTCGAGCGAGATCGTTAAAAAATCTGAGGGTGTGCACGATGCGCTGCCTTCCCTTTCTGCTATGGGAGGATATTCGCAATCTCACAGCACCGTAAGCAGGTAGTACAGATCCTGGCGCCACCTGCAAATTTACATCTGCCGCCCGAAGGCTTATGATTTTCTTGTTACACAACTCGAATACGGCATCCCCAATAAGCGATATGTTTGCGCCTGTTTCTAAAAAGGCGTCGATGGGGCGCCCAGGACACGTACGGTCATCCGAGGTTAACAGATTTGGGAGTGGGTTCAACTCTACGTACCTCTGAGATGAGCACTTCTGGCGACCGGGTTCAGTCAGGAAGTGTCGTAGCCCTGGATGTTTGGTTCGGGTCTCTGTGTGCTCGGCCATCTAGGGCGACCATCGTTGGCGTTGAGAACTTCACGCTGCCGGTGTCTCCTGGAATCATGTTGGTGCTGGGCCACCCGGCATTCTAGGTGAACGGAACTGCGTCAGGGTTTAATGCAAAGGCGGTCGTACCAGTGTTTAACGCCATGGCAGCACAGCCGGCTATCTAATGACCGAACATGTCTTCGTTCTTGCCTCCCGGGGCTCGACGCCATAGTGTTCCAAACTGGTATCTCTTCTCCAGCCCCCCCCCTCCCCGGGACCCAACGCCGTAGCGGTCCAACCGAGTATATCTTCTCTAGGCCTCCTGGGGCTCGACGCCGTAGAGGTCTAACCGGGTGTCTCTTCTACAGGCCTCCCGGGGCTCGATGCCATAGCTGTCTGTTGTATCTTCTGATGAAATGGGAGGCCGGGTACTCAAGGAGACATCGGAGACATCTTTATGTTCCAGATCCCAAGCGTACGTGTCACGCGTTGCGCGTGGCATAAAACTGTATACAGACAGTCACACCTGGTAGTCAGCATGGGAACTACTCAGATTAATATATAGAAACCGAAACTAGGTTACAACAACTCCCTCCCACTTAGGATTAGAATCACTCATGTCGAAAACGATCAGGCGGACGCCTAGTTCTGAACCTGAACCTAGAACCTGAGCCAGCTTAAGGCATTTTGAGGCCTTGTAAACTATTACGCAAGATTTTTGCCAAATTTGGCTCCTTACTCTGCTTGAGCCTATGCACGCCCTTCTGCGACAAAGCAATGAGTGGGAATGGTCAAGCCAATGTGCTAACAGCTTTAACGCGTGTAAAGAGCTTCTTTGTGAGAGTCAGATCTTGGAGCTGTATGATGTGCACAAAGAGATTCAGCTGACATGTGACGCATCGGCGTATGGTCTTGGCGCGGTGTTTTCTCACATAGTAGACGGTGTCGAAAAACCAATTGCATTTGCATCTAGATCGAATTCGCCTGCAGAGCGTAACTATGCCCACATCGAGAAAAAGGCGCTTGCAATTGTGTTTGGAGTTAAAAAGTTTCAGAAGTACTTGTATGGACGCACCTTAAAAATTGTAAAGGACCACCAGCCCTTGACGGTACTTTTTGACACTAAGTGACCCGCTAGTGCAGTGGCTGGGACCCGCATTCATCGCTGGCTGACATTCCTGGCAGACTACAGTTACCGCATTGTTTACAAGTCGGGGAAAACCATCAATAACACTGATGGCCTGCCAAGTCTACACCTGCCCAGTACGACTCACAACTGAGATGAGATATTTAATTTCTCACCTGCGAGTGCGGGAAACCTCAAAAGACCTTATTTCTCACCTGCGGGAAACATCAAAAGACAAAGTCTTGAATGCTGTACGAGAAATGACCTGTCAAGGGTGGCCTCCAAAAAGTATCTGATGAGTATCAGCCATTCTTCGTTCGAAGGTTTGAGCCCTCTGTCGACATGGGTTGTCTTGTGTGGAACAACAGAGTAATTGTCCCAAAGTCCCTCCAAGATGACATGCTTAGCTTGTTGCATGAGCAACACATAGGCATCACAAAGATGAAAGCAGTCGCTAAATCCATGGTCTGGTAGCCAGGCATGGACAAAGCTCTCGAAGATGTAGCGAAGCGGTGCGGTGTGTGCCAGAGCGTTCTGTCGATTGGACAGCCTGCCCAAATGCATCCATGACGATGGTGTACTAACAAGTGAGAAAGGGTAGATTTAGACTTTGCAGAGAAGGAAGGCAAGACTTGGTTGCTTGCAGTGGACCCTCACTCGAAGTGGTTATAAGTTAAGATAATGACATCAACCACCGCGCAGCAAACCATCGAGACAGTCAGGGGATGGTTTGCAGCCCACGGACTACCAGTAGAGATTGTCACTGACAATGTGCCGCAATTTCGCTCGAAAGAGTTCACCGATTTTCTGCGTAGCAATGGTGTGAAGCACACCCTCACCCCACCCTATCATCCACAATCAAACGGCGCAGCAGAGCGGGCTGTTCAAACAGTAAAGAAACCACTGTTAAAACAACTTCTGGAGGACCAGCAGCATAATCAGAAAAGGTCTATGCAACATTGCCTTGACAACTTCCTCTTTGCGTATAGGGCGTCTCCGCACACCTTCAGAGAGAAAACTTGTGCTGAGTTGTTCTTGGGGAGGTAACTAAGGACGAGGTTGTCTCTTGTAGAACCAGACATGAAAATGGAGATGCAGGAAAAGGTTGAGAAAACCAAGTGTGCCGCTGATAAGCGAAGGTGTGCACCGAAAGTGTTCTAGGTGGGTGACCGCGTGTTTGTGAGAACGGTGCGTGGAGAAACTGTGAAGTGGTGGCAAGGAACAATCAAGAGTGTCAAGTCTCCAATGACTTATCTGGTGTTGGTGAACGGACAAGTGCGTTTTGTGCATGTTGACCATCTGAGGCGGACGTTTCAAGAATGCCGCTCTGAAATGCCATTTGAGGCGCGCGTGTCTTTGCCTCATGATGCCGATGTATGTGATGCTTCTGTTCCCTGTGAGCCCCCCTGGTTCAAGCCGGTCATGCGGACACTCAGAGTTCAGATGTGGCCAGTAATCCATCACCACATCCAGCTTACTCAGGGTCGCCTACTCCTGTCAGTGTGGCACTCAGGCGTAGCACCAGAACTAGGTGTCCGCCTGATCCTTTTGAACATGAGTGATTCTAATCCTAAGTGGGAGGGAGTTGTTGTCACCTAGTTTCGGTTTCATATATTAATCTGAGTAGTTCTCATGCTGACTACCAGGTGTGACTGTCTGTATATGAGGCTTATGCCACGCGCAGCGCGTAACACGTATGCTTGGGTTCTGGAACATAACGATGTCTCCGATGTTTCCTTGAGTACCCGGCCTCCCATTTCTTCAGAAGACACAACACTGTCTAACCAGGTGTCTCTTTTTCAGGCTTCCCAGGGCTCGACGATGTAGTGGTTCAACCGGGCATCCCTTCTTCTGGCCTCCCAAAGTTCGACGCCGCAGCGATCCAACCGGGTATCTGATGACTGACATTGTCACGACAAGGCCTGCAGGGGTTCAATACCGAAGTGAGTGGTTCAACCGGCTGTCTCATGGCAGTGAGAGGGTGGGGCACGGCTTCCGGGGGTGACCGCTGGAGCGAACTCACCAGGTATGTCATGACCGAAAGTGACTTGATCAAGCCTAGAGGGGGTAACTACGAGGTACCCTCCGGGCTTCTCATAACCGCGAAAATCTGGGGCCGCAAAGGACTTCCGGTTGTCCGCCTCAACGGCGGACGCGCAGAGCACTTCATGGCCTAAACAGTACTCAGCGGGCCTCCTGAGATTCACCACAAAGAGGACGCGTCAGGGTTCTCATAATCGTGAGAATGCGGGGTCACAGCGGCCCACGGTAGTGAGGCAAGTGCCATCCTCCGGTTGACCCGATGGCGACTGCGACGGATGGACCTTGAGAACCGTAGTTTCCACTTTGCCGGCGGTTAGCAGAGGTTTACCTCCGCCGGTTCTCGCAGCTTCCCTGCATCCAGGTTCGGGCCTGTTCGCCGCTGTGCCGTGACACTTCTCCTGGTTCGCCGAACCGGGAACAGCGGAGCCGGGTCTTGCTTCTATCGTCTTCACAGGTCCCGTAAGAAGGGGGTGGGGGAAGTGATCTGTCCCCACTTTCCGGATCTCACCTGCGTTCTAGCAGCGGGTTTTAGAACGCTTCTCGCTAAGATAATCTGCGTCTGCGCGCTCGTACCCCGAGCATACTCGAGAGTGATATGCGCGAGGATCATGCGGCTTGGGGAGCGGCATAGTCGGCCGATTTGTATACTCACTGTGCCTTTCAGTACTTCTCTGGCGTATTTAGGCCATGAGAAGTTTCTTTCAAGGGTGGTGCTTCTTGGTGGAAAAGGGTGGTACCGGCGTTTCGCAAGGATGTCGGCATAAATAGTCGATTCAGACCGTGCCATCTCGTCCAGATTCCCAAACTACGCCCCCAAGATGTGGGTGGAAGCGGGATGGCTCTGACGGATAGTCCGTGCAACTTTTTGCATCTGGGGCCGCCGCGTCAGCAAGGTCATGCAGCTCCTTAAAGGCACTCGCGAACTCTATCAGCGACTCCTGCGGGTGTTGAGTGCTGGCACGGAGCTCGTCCTGTATCCGGATATTGTAATCCGGTGGCAGGAACTCCGCTCTGCATTGCGAAAAAAATCAGGCATATTCGAGAAACTTCTTTGTCCCTTTCTCCAGAGCGCTGCGCTATCAGTCAACGCGAAGGGGAAAAGTCGAGGACCACGGTTTTATCATCAATTCCGGACGCAGCTTGGCAGTCCCGCAGTTCCGAGACAAACATCGCCACTGACGTCCTATCTGCGTACCCCTAAAAAACCTGAACGTTAAGCGAGAGCCGTATAGTGGGGGAGCCGGGGGGTGAGGAGTTCCTGCAAGTGCGGGGCTTGAGCGCGTCATCTGCTCGCGTTGTAACTGAAGTCGCATGGTCATGGCCATCCTTAGTTCTGCCTGACCCCCTCTGATGATGCGCTTGCCGGGACTGAAACTACAGGCTGAGCGCCTGGTTCTTTGTTGCCGGCAGCGCTACCCGCGTCTGCGCCGAGTTTCAACTCGCCGTCACCACTATCGTTTTTGGGGCGCCTTTCGGAGGCGACATCCTGTAGCAGTTAAAAGTTCCGAAGGCTGTTTAGATCGCTTGGGTGAATTCGAAAAAAAATAAAAATAAAAACGCCTCGCTAAGGCGGGAAAACTTAGAAACGCAAAACTTACTATATGAAAAACAAAACGACCCCGCTCACGGTCATCCCTCCCAGACCAGCAGCATTTAAAACTGGGCGCCACTTTGGGAATCGCCTTGCTGTTACCAGTCTCGGAGAATGACACGACGCACTCGTTCAACCACACGTAGTTCTGTATTCACTGTCACCACCCGCTCCGCGATCTCAAAAGATCCGCGCATTCGCTGCGGCGGCCTTTTCTCAGCGGCGGAGCGCCGATCGCGTGGCCAAATGTAATTGGCCTGTCGAGGTGTAATTGACTGTCTAAGATTTGGCATGCAAGCCACCTGATTAAACACTGTAGATCCTTTAGTTGCCCACAAGTTAAAAAGTTCGGGCGACATTTCGATGGCATTGCGTCATGATTGACGAAAAAATCTGGTAATGTTGCGTCGCGCAGTGTCTGGCGTTAACCGCAACCGATCACACACAGAACAGCCAGCACCGAACACTTTCTCGGGAACGCGCTGAACAAATAGCTCGCTTGCACCAGAGTGTCCATTATTCGCGCGGTACCGTTCTCTTTTACGCGCCACTTCAGGTGCACGCAGAGAATGTTATTGACGTGGAATGCCGCGTTCGATTTTATCACCCAGGAGAGACCGTCGACACCTACACATCGACGACGTTCTTTCTCACTGGCGCGTTTTCGGAGTCGAGCATCCGCTGCTTGGTCCGGGGTATGCTTCGGCCGCTCTCTACACCCGTTTCGAAAGTCACGTGCCGATTATTAGAAGGTCGGAACCACTGTACATTGACGGAACAACTGACATCGTGGAAGTTGCAAGTCATTCCATAAGATAGCGAACGTCGGAGCGTGGTAAACACTAGGAATCGACGAGCCAATCAGACAGCGTCGGAAGTCCAACCTCACTGCGCTCATCACCTGTTTCTTTGGGTGTGTTCTGGCCTTCTAATCCAACCAAACACACAAACTTCGTCGTGACGTTACGCGCTAAGTCCGCCCTTGTACAGGGATTCACCAGCTGCCAATAGAGGGCAGTTTTTCGAAAGGGGTTTGAGCGCCGAACGGTACCGACCGAAGGCGAGGAATAGCAGGTGGCGAGAAGCGCGATATATCAACATGATACATTATCACCGAAAGGGCAAAGGTACAGTGACCTAGGATGGGGTAGTTAGCTCACCGCCCACTCTCGCTTATGCTTCGCGGTGAGGCGGTCTTTGTGGGCGGCAGACGGGGGCGCTGCAGTCCACTCCTGAAGTGTCCTTCATCCCGGCTACGCCCGGCCGTGGGTTTCTGCGTTCGGCTTCGTTGTTGGTGTTGAATGAGTAATTGCAGGTCGCATGTGCACGTCTGCGTTCCTTTGCCATGCGGTGACTGTTATTACTGTTGTCTTGCGGTTTTGCACTTCGACTGAAGTGCAAAATTGCCCAATGGCTTGCGAAACGACTGTTTTGCGCCTCGCTGTAGAACAGGACACGCTCCGGTGAAGTGCGCGCCAAAGGTGTTCTCTGTTCGCCCGAAGACGAGAAGCGGCGATAACTGTGGGATAAGAACCTGCATCGAGCGGACAGGACGTTAAATGAGACCTCTGCTGTGTGCGAATAACATGTTGAACCACACACTACGCACTCAGAGATTACGTAGATAACGTACACGTCATCACGTTGTCCGTGTGTAAAAGCGAAGAGGCTACACGCGGACAACGTGTGGGCCGCCAATCCCTGGAGCCCCACCATGAGGGCGCTAAACTCCATGCGTCAACGGAAATTCGGCCTGCTTGTCTGCAAGCCGGGCCGCAGGGAGCCCTCGCCAGGCCCTCGAGACCGGCCTGTTAGAAGTCAGCAGCACACGGCGGCCTCGCGAAGACCACCGCCGCGAAGAACGATGCTAGACCCTACGCACTTGTACATATGTCATAATCACCATCACTTGCATTTTGTATCATCACATAATCACCCTCACTAGACGTGGCACCCTGGGCCTCCATGCATGTACGGGCTGTTGACGTTTTGCGGTGCCGCGGCTCTTCTAAGCCATTAAAGATGGTTATTGATTTTTGATTGATAAAAGTGAAGAGGTACCCGTTCAGTGTGGGAGACCAATGTTTGTTTAGGCCGACGCAGTTACCAGCAGTTACTACGATTCTTCTAAAGCTTCCCAGCTATTTGACGAAGAAAACACCGGTGCACACACGCGCTGATACGCACGCGATCGCAGAAGCGCACGGGAAAGCTTTAGGATTAGTCGACCGGCATGCCATCTCTCAATTTAGACGTAAACCACCTCAGCAACGGAGCGCGGTGAGCCCACTACCCCATTCTAGACCACGGTAGCGAGGGTATCACTGCTGTACTAATCCTACCCCGGTGCCAAAGCCACCTGCGATTAAAGGCGCGCATGCTCCAATCGCCTTCGGCAACTCGATATTCCCAGTACAAGTCCAGTGTTGGACAAAATACTCGATAAAAGAATATAGGTTAAGTTACTAAAAACCTTTTTATCAAGTATTAAAAATCATACTCAAGTTATTACCATGGTAATGTAACTTGAGTAGAGTGCATATAGTTAGAAATGTAATTAAATTAGTCTTGAAGATACTTTCGCATTGAGCTATTTGTATCGACGTCAGTGACAAACACAATTATACAGTTGCGCAAATCTGGTTTACCAGAATTTTTTGTTAGCACGCAACAGCACAAAACAGCAACAAAAAAAACACATTGTAGGGCTACTCTATGCAGTCCAACTATAAGAAGCATGATATGACTGATAAATGTTACAAAACATTTCTGGGAAAAACAATTCCGAGGACACATAAGCACTTCTTGTGAGTTATGAATGCGAAAGCATGAATGTCGTTCTTTGGCTCCCTTAGTTCATCTGCGGTGTACCGACGTGGGCGGCCACGTTTCGCTACTACCAGCGCCGCGGCCGCCGCCGATATAGATGCCCAAGGCGCCGCCATGTTCCTCGGCGCCGAGAGGAGCAGAAACGGCCGCTGGCAACTGTAAAGTGCGAATTCCCGCCCAACCTCGCGCATCAGCGTTCCCTACATAAACGCAAGAAGCGATGCACTGGTACGTGCCCTGGTTAAAGAGGGTATCCAAATAGCGCACAAACTTGTGTCTACCCTTGGACGACTCAGGCCACGCCCAAAAAGTCGCTCTGTTAAAGACAGAGCCAAGGCGTTATATACAAGAAACCTTGTGGGGTTTGTGCGGCCACATGCATCGGCGAAAAAAAGAAACTTTAGAGAAAGAATTTGTTAACATAAGAACGACGTACGCAAGTTTGATCATGAGCGTAACGCTGTCGCTTAGCACTGCGACGTCAAGGAACATCGTATTGACTTTGACAACGCATGCATCATTGACATTGGGACAAATCCCCGAAATAGACTGTTTCTCGAATCCTGGCATATTCAAACAACGCCACAGAACATCAATCGGTCTCTCGGAGGTTTACAATCGGCACATGTAAACGGGTTTTGTCCCTTTATTGAAAAGGTATAGCCCTAGAAGAAGAAAAAGACCAGTTACCCACCGTAGAAGAAAAGAAGGGCGTTGCTCCTCAACGGCCAGAGCCGTAGTCGCCCTAAGTGGAAGCCGAAGTGGCTTCGAAACCTAGGGTCCTTATAGAAGGGCTTGGTTGGTGTTTGAACGTTTTAATAATTTTTTACTCCCAACCAGACGGATCTCTGTCATATTTTTACATTTAAGTTTTTACTACGGTATATCGCACAAGCATCACACCTCAAGAGCCGCGCTCTCAATTTCGTATTAGAGAAAGCGAAAACGTTTGTAATTTATTTTTTTCAGTCGCATGTTGTTTTGGTGTTTATAAATCAATTTATCTGATGTCATCACTTGCCCTGTTCTCTATGCTGCCGACATAATCATCCTAACAGTATGGTGAAGGTGCGGTTACATCTTCATCCCCTCTATCAAACATCGCTGCAGTTATCAGCCAGCCATCCCGCCTCGTGGCAGTTAGTGCCACTATATAAGCTACACTTCAGAGTAACGAAACGTGGCCATATTGTGTCTTAAAATCATGGTTGCCAGCTATCTGAAGCTTTATCTGAAATCGTAGGAAACGTTTTTCCGCCCTCCACAAATGTTTAAAGAGCTTGCGACAGAGCAAATCAATATTACATGAGCTTCTTAACACCGTATCTAATGCTGAGGAAGTCCCACTTTTGAACCATGACGATCGGCAGTTGCGTCTGCCCTGCATACGAGCCTAAATGGCGGCGCCCACAACAATGTCGGGGAACGGAGTGCCGATACTCTAAGCGCAGCTCATTTAGGGGCTCTAGTGGCAGTCATCCGCAGAACCAGACCAATCACCAGACCATGGTTTCGTCGTTCAGCCCCCGCCCAGATGCTATGACAGGCCGAAACAGGCGAAACGTACCGAGTATCCACGACGTTCCGACACTTCTACTGATGCAAGTTACCCAGCCCAGAACGTAACGTCGTGCAGCTGAAGATGGTGCAGAGGTCTGCAAGGCTGCGGACAGAGGCCGAACTCCAATGATCTTAAAAGAACTTGAAAAAGAACAATGATCTTCCCATCTTTATTTCCAACCCCCATGTCGGCATATGTTCTTTGTTCTTCTATGTGTGTGTTCTTGTAAGTGTGGCCTGTGTCTTCGTATTCACTGGCCAGGTCGGTCGTTTTCTTCGAACGGAGTACTGCTAGGGAGGTGAATACGATGACGGAGCAGTGGCGTGCACGACCATCTCGCGCCAGGCACCACGGGACGGCTAGGACTCTGCAAATGATTCCATCTTCTTTCATCACTTGTCCTGTCCTTTATGCGCACCAGCATCGTTCAACAATGCGTATATGCTTTTCTAAACGCGGACAAAATCGTTCCTGTGAAAACTACGCATCGCACAAAAAAGTGGTTGATTCGCAATGGTTTGCGTCGAGGGGCCCATTAAGAAAAATTATTAGCTTTGAATATGTTGGGTAATATATAATTTTGAGCAATTCAATTTTTAGTTATTGATTGTAAAGCGATGGCTTCATTAAGAATCTTGCTGCGCATCATCGAAAACCTCTAAATACACCCATGGTAGAATAATACAGTGCACACGCAGAAGTTTGCGACGTTCCAAAAAATGCTTAATTTGGACGTATTTCTGGGTTTCAGCGGCTAATGCAAGCCAATCTCCGCGCGAGCAATCCCGCCCTTTTAAAACACTCAACGTGCGTTAGCCGCTACGTATCGCGCGTAAAGGTGCCTCTTCACTCTGGCACCGACGTCAAAAAGGCAAACCATTTTGGGATGAACTTGACACAAGCCCCGAGGCTGCAGGCAAAAACATAAACGAACGCTAATGTTCTCAAGAACAGCTCAATTTTTTTATTTCCGAAGGGGGCTTATATTGGTACTTTGGCAAAGGAAAAACGAGAGGGAGAAGCCAATGCAGCTTCTTTCCACAAGTGAACTATAATATACAGCAATCCAACAAAGTCACGAAAGTACATTGCCGAACCCTTCCCTTTTACTGTGAACCTTCGCTAACCGAACACAAGACCCTCCTCCTGTGTACGTACTACTACATCCGGTAACACAGAGAGGATCACAACCGAACACGTCATCCTAGCGTCGCGCAACAAAACCAAAACTTGAACCCCAAAAAATGCAACACAGTGACCCGCCAAGGACACAAAAGACGTCGTGACTCCGACATTCTTTCTTACTCTGAACCATCGCTAACAGAACACTATCATCGTTCCTTTCTACTGGTAATACTAAGACTGGTAAATCAAAGTGAACCATAGAAAAACATTTCATCTTAGCTTCTCGAAAACAAACACAGTGAACTTATAAGGCCACCATTCTTCAGAGCCCTAGAAATGGTCTAAGTTCAGGGCTTAAGCAAAACGAAGGTTTCTTAGCAACGTAAACTTCCATGGTTTAAAATGGCCAATTATTCTTTAATCAAGTGCTCGTGGTCATTTTCCCCCGTAACTCCACTGAGGTTAAACTCTACAGTGGCACACATTTGTTACATTGGGAAACATGTGTGAATAGTTCTGAATATGGGTTCTTTTTTTATACTTATTGTGTGGTCTGTTAAGCGATCATTTATACATCCTTTAGTTTGTCCGACATAACATAGTCCACAATCAAACGGTATCTTATAAACAAACCCTGATACAGATTTCACAACTTTTTCTGCGTGTTTCTTTAGACAACCTATACTTCATTATGCAAAGGGGGTCATGGGGCTCAGCCTATAATGTGTGCTGCATTTTATTGTATGCTTGTGAAAAGAAGGTGCTTTGGCCTCTTTCGTTTGTTCTTTTGTCAAGGTTCCTATATTGCCACGAGCATCGCCGAGCGTGCCCGTGCGTGGCCGAATGGTTACCGCGCTTTACTGTCGCGGAAGGTCTAGGTTCGATTCCTGTCTGCGTAATGTTGTTTTATTTATTCTTTGAATTTTTCGTTCTCGTAAGTTCGAGAACATTGTCGTCAGATCGAGTTACAAACATTCTACGCGCGGAAAGTTCTGCGCCGAATGTTTCAGAAACCGAAACGGGTACATAAGGGACCCCGCATAGCGAGCGGAGTCAGTCTCGCTACAGCGGTCGATCCTGCTGTTATTACGCTGCCATTAACGCCCGCGACATTCTATTGTTTTCTTCTGTTTCCTTTTTGGTTTGGGCACAAGTTCGTCTCATTAAACGTTTAGTTTGTTTCAGTTTTCGTCTACCCATCAATTATTATTCGTGATATTTGGTTGGAGGTGGTGCCGGTATAGATTTTTATGCCCGTGAAGCTTACCCCTCCGAAGACATCCCGGCCAAGTGAGGTGCTCAGCCCCGGAAGGCTATCCTTCGCAGAAGACACCGACGCCCGTACAAGCCGCCGTACCAAAGGCCAACCCCAGGAATTCGGACCCCTGCCGCAGAAACCAAAGAAGAACACCACGGCTATGACAACTCCACCCAACGTTATTCTACCCGTCGCTGCCCGTACGCCCGCGTCCTTGCATGGTAAGCCTTATGGAGACGTCGAGGACTGGCTACAGCAGTACGAGCAAGTGGCCCAGCACAAACAATGGAAGGACGAACAGCGCCTGCACAGCCTTCGCTTCGCGCTCAAAGGAACTGCCAGGCACAGGTTAGAGAATCGCGAAACTTCCTTGACCTCGTGGACCGCCTGCGAGGATGCGCTGAGACGTACATTTACCAAAAATTATCAACGGGAGAGAGCCGAGGACCTTCTTCAAGAAGGACCCAAAGCGCAAACGAGACTATCACCAGTTTCGTCAAGGATGTTCTGCGCCTGGTCGCTCGCGCCGACCCTCAAGCTACCGACGAAAAGAAGCTACATATCGTGATGAGAGGAGTAAAGGATGACATCTTCGGTGGTTTTGTCCGCAATTCCCCATTCACCATCGAAGATTTCGTTAATGGAGCCACAAACATGGAACGTGCCCTCCTAGCAAGAGTCAGCCACTACCATCGGCACTTGGGCATCGCTGCTTCTTCTGCATTGGGCTACGACATCAGCCCTAGCATCCCCGGCATTCGCGACATCATCCGTTAAGTCTTCCAGGAAGAGCTCCGCAACATGCTCCCCGCTGCGGTTAGCCCGTCTTCACTATCGCTCGCTGAGGTTGTCCGAGAGGAGGTTCACCGAGCCATCAAGCCTGAAGTTCCCATCAACACGACGACGCCAGAGGAACCAACGTTGAGCTCCGGTGCCATGGCCCGACGAATGCCGCAAGCTAACCGCCAGGCCACGGCATCACCCCGACGAGACCCTTCAATGCCACAGTATCCTCGGCGTCAGGTAGGACACGTCCGGTACGTCCGTCCGGAGAGACCCTCGCCGAGGAAGACCGACGTGTGGCGGAAGGCCGACAGGCGGGCGCTGTGCTACCAACGTGGTGAGGCTGACCAAGTCTACGGGAGGTGCCCATACCGTCAAATGGGCCTACGAGGGTTTGCGCCGAACGACCCTCGCTCAAGATACAGCGAACGCCTTCGTGAGAATAGGGACTTTTCGTAGATGGTTTTCGCCGTCCCGCAATGCTCACCGCAACCCGCTACGATACCCAGAACTCTACAGCCGCTACGGCGCGAAGGCGCTGTAGTGGCTTCTTTGGTGCGAAGGGCAGGGCGGAGGGCGAAACGCGGTTTACGAAAACTCCCTAATGAGGAATACCTCCGTCGCCCTCCGTCACCAGCACCGACATCCACACGAGGTTCCCGTTCTCCATCCCCCCGGCGTACTGCATCGCCCTTCCATCGGTTGCGCCATGACAGCCTGTCTCCCATTTCCCGCCGGGAAAACTGAGTGCGGCAACTCCCGGAGGTGAAGTTGCCGTCGACGGACGAAGTAATGAGCCTTCACGAGCGCCGGAGCGCTCCCACTTTCCCGAGACCACGCATTGCAACGACGCTCCGGCAACAATGCCCAACTACTTAAACGTTGCTATCGACGGCCACGACGCATCGGTACTCGTGGACACCGCAGCAGACTACTCAATCTTGAATAAGAGGCTCTCTCGCCGCCTTCGAAAAGTCACGATGCCGTGGGATGGGCCGCAGATACGAACCGCTGGAGGACACCTGATCACGCCTGTCGAAAGGTGCACTGCTCGCGTCGAAATTTACGGCGAGACGTGTCCTGTAAAATTCGTCGCTCTACAAGACTGTTTAACAAACGTCATTTTGAACATGGACTTTCTGCGTGAATACGGCGCCGTTATCGACCTTGGAGAAAACAAATTGACGGTGTGGACACCTGTTCCGCCTCACAGAAACCCCAAACTGCGTCAGCCGCCGTCCGAGTTGTTTCCGACCACGTGAACCTGCTGCCGCGATCTTGTGTTGTACCCGTCGTGACCGATGCAACTACCGGCGGCGAACCTATTCCGGAAGATAACTTTCAATTGCGCCTGGGAAGAGGAATAGGCGTCATAAGAGGGGTAGCTGAACTTCAGGATGGGGACACTGTGGTCCTCGTGAGAAACTTCCTACAAGACACTTAACACCTCACTAAAGGTGCAGCTGTGGGCCATGTTGACGAACTCTGGAACTCTTCAGAAAACGTCGCGATTACTGAAGAATCATCGCCGCCTCAGCAAGATTGTACGTCGCCAGCGCAGCTCGACATTGACCCTAAGCATCTGGGCCCGAAACGACGGCAGCTGAGTGACCTCTTCGCCGAATATAGCGACTGCTTTGCGACGTAGTCGAAGGTGCGCCTAACCATCGTTGCGAAGCATTGCATCGTTACCGAGGGCGATGCGCTCCCTGTGCATTGGTCGGCCTATCAAATCTCCGTGAAAGAAAGGGAGGTCACCCAAGAGCAAGTGCGAGAAATGCTGAACGACGACGTAATCCAGCCTTGAAGCAGTCCCTGGGCCTCTCCAGTCGTACTGGTTAAGGAGAATGACGGAACGCTTAGGTTCTGCGTGGACCACCCGCAGCTGAACGCGGTGACGAAGAAAGACGTCTACCCACACCCCCGAGTAAACGACAGGCTAGACCAGCTGCGCCACGTTCGATATTTTTCACCGATGGAACTAAAGAGCGGCTACTGGGAGATCGAAGTCGATAAACGGGACAAGAGAATATAGCTTTCGTCACGCCAGATAGACTGTACCAGTTCAAGGTGATGCCCTTTGGAGTACGCACGGCACCAACAACTTTCCTGCGGTTCATGGACACCGTACTGGCTGGGCTAAAATGGCAGAGCTTCACGACGTTGTAGTGTTTTCAAGCGAATTCGACGAGCACTTGCGACGTCTCCGAGCTGTTCTACAAGCCTTTCAAACCGCCGGCCTCACTCTCAATCCATTGAAGTGTCGGTTCGCCTATGACGAACTGCAGTTCCTAGGCCACGTGATTAGTAACGATGATGTTCGCGCAGACCCAGAGAAGACTCGCGCCGTCGCAGCCTTTCCAGCGCCGACAGACAAGAAGGCCGTGCGAAGATTCCTTGGACAATGTGCGTACTATCGGCACTTCGTTCGCGATTTCGCAAGGATTTCCGCACCGCTCACAAACCTGACAAAGGTCGCCCAGAAGTTCGAATGCGGCGACTAGCAACAGCTGGCATTCGACGAGCTAAAGCGACATCTCCAGACTCCTCCAGTTCTTGGACAATTCGGTCAAGATGCGGAAACCAAGATTCATACGAACGGAAGTAACGCAGGACTCAGCGCGGTATTGGTTCAAGTGCAAAAAGGCACAGAGCGAGTCATCGCCTACGCAAGTGGGACACTGCCCAAAGTGGGGATAAATTATTCGACGACTGAAAAGGAATGTCTTGCGGTCATCTGAGCAATCACGAAGTACCGCACGTACTTGTACGGGAGCCCGTTCCGCGTTGTCACGGACCGCCACTCGCTCTGCTGGCTTGCCACCCTAAAGGACCCTTCAGGACGCCGCACTCGAGGGAACCTCCGACTGCAGGAGTTCACCATGACCGTGGTCTACATGTCAGGCCACAAGCACAGCGACGCTGACTGCCTGTCGAGAGCCCCTGTCGATACATCTCCCGGTAATAATAATAATAATGACTTTATTTACCATACAAGTATGGTGGGAGCTGAGGAAAAAGCTGTGCAAGCAGCTTGACTGGTCCTCAGCCCCCCACAGGTACACAGCATTGGGAAAGTCATACACAAGAATTTATATAATACAAAATACTTAACAACAAAAAATTAACGAAACAAAACAAAAGCAATATTCTGTTAGCTAATCAAAAGCAGTAAGGATTGCTTAATTTGAAAGAAAATAGTCCTTAAGCGCACACATATTGGAAGATTCGACATCAAAATTAGAGCCCGTAAGAGTGTTCAGTAATGTTGGCAAGGTTATTTTAATCATTTGGAGGCCATAATCAGTTCGTGATGTTTCTACTGCCCAAACATCCGAGTGACGGGTGGAATATGTTCCAGCTTTTTTCGAAGTGATGATAATGACAATAAAAAACTGTTTATCTCGCGACATTCCTGTTTATACTTTATGCTAAGTCTGAAAGCATAGTGATCAAATATCTTCACTACACGCAGCTCTCTAAAAAGTTGGTCAGTGTGAAAATCATAAGGCACGTTACACACAATTCGTAACACTCTTTTCTGCAAAAGAAATAGTTTCTGCAGATTGCTTTTTGTCGTCGTCCCCCAAACTAAATGGCAGTAATTCAGATGAGATAAAAACAATGAGTTATACAAAAGCAACTTTACACCTTTTGGAAGAACATGACGATGTCTATGCAGCATACCAGTGATACGAGAGAGCTTAGAAATAACATAATCAACGTGTTCAGTCCAAGACATGTGCTTAGAGAATAACACCCCCAAAGTCTTAAACGTGCTTACCACTTCGATAGGCGAAGAGTCTAGAAAAATATCACTCGTAAGTTCAGGGTTCTTATTTTTGGGGCAAAATAAGGTCGCCTTAGTTTTCTTCTTATTAATTATGAGATTATTTGATTTAGCCCATGTGTCTAGAGCTTTTATGGTGTCATTAGCTACATGCGAAATTTCATTATAATTCTTACCTGAAAAAAAGAGGCTGGTGTCATCCGCGTAAATGATAAACTTCACTTGCTGCGCAATGTTAACGATGTCATTAATATATATATTGAAGAGCAATGGCCCAAGTATGCTTCCTTGTGGTACCCCAGACTTAATTGGCTTGATATCAGAAAAGTGACCTTGAATACTAACATACTGACGCCGTTTTTCTAAATACGACTTAATGAGAAGCGCTGCATGTCCCCTAATTCCATAAAACTCCAATTTTTGAATGAGCAACTCGTGGTCAATGTAGTCAAACGCTTTTGTAAAATCGATGAATATGCCCAGTACTATATGCTTATCTTCAAAGTTGCGCAGTATGAATTCTTTTTGGTCAAGCAAAGCTAGTTCCGTAGAACGTTTCTTTCTAAATCCGAACTGAGATTCTGTAATGACGTTATGCTTTTCCAAAAACACGATAAAACGATTATGTATAATCTTTTCTAAGCCTTTCGAAAATACTGGGAGAAGTGACACAGGTCTATAGTTGTTTATGTCATTTCTATCGCCTTTCTTATAAAGCACTATCACTTTGGCTATCTGCATCTTTTGGGGGAATATGGCCGTTTCTAAACAGAGATTAAAAATGTACGCCAGGTAACGGCCGATAATGTCCAAAACGTATAGTACTGGGCGTATCTGTATGCCATCGGCGTCGCAACTGTGACTAACGTTTACGTTACGAATCACTGACACCACTTCATCTTCAGTGACTGGATTAAAATAGAAAGTTTCCAGAATTCTTCGGTTCATATAACTGCAAGCATTAGTTGTATTGGAGTCCCCCCTAGATTTACAAAAAAGTCATTAAATACATTAGCGAGAGAACGACCAGTCAATTCAACGTTATTTTGTGTTATAGATTCAATGCTGTTTTGCGTGTCGTTGCAATTTAAAACAGAATTCAACTTCCTCCACATCACGTCAGTGCGGCCGGGAATTGAGCTGAACAAATTGTGGTAGTAGACGGTTTTGCATTTCTTTAGTTCCTTGTTCAAACTGTTCCTAAACGCCTTGAAAATTTTAAGCTTGTCTGGGTCTTTTGTTTTAATGAAAGCTTGATATAGCTACGACGAGGATGTAGCTACGACGAGGATGACTACGAGTCTTTCCTAGTCGCAGTGAACATCGACGACATGGACCGACATCAAATAGACGATCCTGAGTGGCGGGCACTAATTAAGCACCTCGAAGGACGAGGGGGTACTTTCCCCGTGTCTTTTCAAAAGCCCTGCCGACCTTCGTCCTCCGACAAGATGTACTTTACAAGAAGGACTTCTGGAGCAGCAGCTCGGCATGGCTGCTGGTAATCCCTACCGACCCTAGAGTTCAGATATTCCAAGCCTGCCACGACGACCCGACGTCTGGACACCTTGGTTACAGCCGTACGCTGGCCCGAATTCGTGAAAGGTATTACTGGCCCAAGCTAGCGAAGACCATTCACCTCTACACACGATCGTGCCATGAGTGCCAGCGACCCAAGAAACCGCTGACGAAGCCGGCAGGTCTCCTGCAGCCGATTGCTCCCCCGACCGCACCATTCCAGCAGGTCGGAATGAATCCACTTGGTCCTTTCCGACCATCGACGCAAGGAAACAATGGATAATCGTCGCCACAGATTATCTCTCGCGGTACGCCGAAACGAAATCCTTTCATTCAGGGCCTGCTGTGAACGTCGCCAAGTTTTTCATCGAGTGCATTGTCCTCCGCCATGACGCTCCCGAAGATATAATCTCAAACCGTGGATCATCGTTCACGGCCCAGCTGACGCAAGCAATCCTTCGTCTCAGCCACACCAGCCATCGTCGCACCTCCGCGTACCACCCGTAGACCAACGCGCTGACGGAGAGACTCAACTAGACCATCGCCAACATGATTTCTATGTACGTCGACGTGGAGCAGAATACATGGGACGAGGAGTTGTCCTACGTCAGATTTGCCTACAACACGACCGTGGAGGAGACCACCGGGGTGACAACCTTTCAACTGGTTCATGGTCGCAAAGCAACGACAATGTTGGACGCGGTTTTAACCCACGAACCGGCTGTTGACGGAAGCGACGACGCCCAGATGGTTGCCAAATGGGCAGAAGTCCGTCAGCTTGCCAGACTCCGGATTAAAGCCCACCAACGTGTCGACCCTGGCCGCTACAACCTTCGTCGTCGGGACGTCCACTTCCAACCCGGAGACAGGGTGTGGGTGTGGTCACTGATCCGCCGCCGTGGTCTCAGCGAGATATACCTGAAGCGCTACTTCGGACTATACAAAGCGCTTCGTCGACTCGGGGATCTGAACTAAGAGGTGATGCCCGACGGAACACGGACTTTATCACGCTGCCCTCCACGACCGAAAGTCGTCCACGTCGTGCGCCTCAAGCCGTAATACGATCGATAGGAATATGAATTACATTTTGCACTACGCTCGAAATGATTGTGTTGTACAAGTCTCCGTAGTTTGCCATTATTTTTTCTGTTTTGCTGTTTTGCTTTTCGGCACGTCGCATCGAGACGATGCGCTTTTAAAAGAGGGGAGTAATGCCACGCCCGTCGCCGAGCGAGCGCGTGCGCAGCCGAATGGTTACCGCGCTTGGCTGTCTCGCGGAAGGTCTAGGATCGATTCCTTTCAGCGGTATGTTCTTTTATTTAGTCTTTCAACTTGCAGTTCTCGTAAGTTCGAGAACATTGTCGTCTGATCGAGTTCCGAATGTTCTACGCGCGGTCGTCTGATCATGTTCCGAATGTTCTACGCGCGGGAAGTTCTACGATGAATGTTCCAGAAACCCAAACGATTACATAAATGACTCCGCATGGCGAGCGAAGTCAATCTCGCCCCAGCGTTCGATTCTGCTGTTAAGCCGCCATCGACGCCCACAACGCTCTATTGTTATCTTCTGTTTTCTTTTTGTTGTGAGCACAAGTTCGCCCCATTAATCGTTTAGTTTGTTTGATTTTTCATCGCTTCATCACTTGTCATTCGTTACAATATTTCCACCTTTGAGGAATAAAAAATTCAGCTGTGTTCGAGAAGTTTTTGTGTTTGTGTCGTTTTTTGCTTTCAGTCTCGGAATTTATTTCATGTTTAATCTAAAACAGCTCGTTTCCGCCCTTACATTTACTTCATTTTAGGATCACGTGAATAACGGCAGCTGTGCGGTTACTGCTGAGTTCCTCTATAACGAAAACAGCGCGAAAACAAGCAGGGCAACAGATCACACAAAACTGCTCGGTCTTTTAAGCAAGGTGACGATTTCTGCATTGTTCTCTTAAGATATATCAATTATTGAGCACCTGACTTCGAACATAACGGTTTAGAATATGAAAGGTGACCTGCATTTCAAAATATGCCGCATCGGTATTGTCAATGGCTTCAAGTTTTGTGAGGTGAACTCGGGAATGTTGTTAAGAAACTTTTGCCTATAAAAGGAATGTTCTTAATATGTTGAATTGCGTTATTACGGCCATCAAGGATAATTCGATAGAAAGGCGACATGGCACATTCCCCTGCGCAAGTTGAGATTTTGAGTCAAGACGTCTTGTTGCGTTTCGACATCGAGAGTTTGCTTTCAGTAGGTTACAGTCATGGGCCAACCGTGTGTTCTACGCAAATGTAGACATGCTGATCTGTCGAAGGGCTAACCAAACGTGTAACTCATGAGCCAATAAGTAAAATGTTGCTGTGGTTTAAAATCGGTTACCGGTATTAAAACCAAAGAGCGGCCAGCTTCGAGCTAACATAGGCACGTAACTCCATGTAATACTCGCCGCCGCCAGTTTCAGCAGATTTTTATTTCATAATAGATTAAACTTAGCCTTTAGACCTGCTTAAGTGCTATAATAAACAGGGGCATGAAGGCAGATGCATTTTGAGAGGTGCAGCGGAACGAAAGTTGCTCCACTACTGAAGCCGATACTAGAAACTAGATGTTATATACTGGCACTAACTTGACGAAAACAATTTTATGTGATTCTTTTTTGTGGGTGTATTTTACCGCTTGCACGTTTCTGAGATATTTTTCAACCGCTTTTTTTTTAACCAAAAACAAGCACACCAGGAAGCAAACTTCTAAAAGTTATTTTTATTTCCTAACATAGTAAACCTTATATTATGCGAAAAAATTTACAATATCTACTATCGATATCTTGACGTGCTGCACGTACTAATGAACATTTAGGGTATGCCTCGTTACTAAAGTTTTTAATATTTTTACTTTTCTATTTGTAGGTATGAAAATGTGCACGCCTCTGAAAACAAAGAACGAGAAAAAGAAAGAAGCAGGAGTCGACACCTGTTGGCACGTAGCGGTACTGGGATTCCTGGTTACCTTTCTTGCCACGGCATCTCAGTCTAACTCCGCCTTTTTCTACGTGGGTTTCATGGAGGAATTTGACGTCAACAGGGAAACTGCTACCTGGCCCGGTAGCATCGTAACGGCGTTGTCTCACTTGGCTGGTATGTAGTCAGGCGATCGGTTTCCCTAGACCGCCCAAAGCGACACAATTTAAAATATTTGCGTGTACCACTGAACAGCTGGCAGCTGCCAGTGCATATGTAGCAAGGAGATAGCCTTTTTTGCTAACAAATATATATATTTTTTATTATTTACAGAAGACCCAGAGTAATTAAAGATACCATGAAATTACCTTTTTACTTTTGCCAGATAACTTTTACATTAAACCTTCAACGTTCACTGAATGCCGAACAGGCATCCGTTTTCGTCTCAGTTTATTAACTTCTACACAAAAAATTAATGAAATATCGACTTTTTCTTTCTCTCCAACTGACCGCAAAACAAGTTGCGGCGTAATTTTGACGGTCGTGACGTACCCTGTTTCCGGAACCGGAAGTTCTCTCGGCTGTAGAATGGGAGCATCAGCGGCGGCGAGTTGGGGGTGCGCCGGTAGGTTTTACTGCGCTGATGGCGCTGATGTCACCGACGTATTTTCTGAATCATCGCAGCTGAGCGAAATTCAATGAGATATGTTGCGCTACAGCGAAAGCAAGGGACTAGTCCCATACGCCGGTATGCCTGCTGGGAAGTGCGGTGAGTCTTCCGGTGAAGACTCCAGAAGTCAACCCAACTGTCATTGTTGGTAAAAGGCGGCCCGTGTCAGTCGTTTGCAAAGCGACGTAAATGGAAACAAATTGCCGCGGCGTTTTTCGCGGCCTAGGAGATGCAGGAGCAAGCCGACGTTAAAAAAAGGATACGTTTGAACTACGACAGTGTCAGCAAGAGCCACGTAAATACCTGTTCACACTCGGAGCGGACGCGCGTGTTTGATGGAAGTGCTGTATTCGCGCTGTTGGTAAGCGCTTCGGGACCGATCTTTTACGATTGCAACTCTATACTGACGTGACACTTGGCAAAGGAAGGTTGGACCGGCATTGCACGTAGCTCCCACTAACTGTTATAGCTCGACAGTGACGTGTAGTCAGAATACAAATGGCATACTAATAGCAAACTGTACATACCGTGTTACGAAGGTAATTCATACGGCGTTTATTTGAGCTCTATATCACACAAAACAAGAAGATAGAATCGTCGAGTCCCTTTTCGATGACCATGTTCGTCAGCACTGCCTCGGAAAACAAGGGGAAGAGATTGACTTTACCTCTTAATCTAAAATTGAGGTCAGCGATCAAACTATAATACCGGAAGGGTCCACAAGGGCCGCGCGGGCATATTCTATTCAGCATGCCAACCGGTCGTGGGCAGACGGTCTTGGCCAAGGACCGTTGAAGCAACGCATCACTGAGTCGGAGTCGTCGGAGTGCCTGCTAGGCCTATCTGCCTAGCTCGGTGGATTCGTAGCCGTTGTAGCTTCTCTCGGGTGTTTGTGGATCCAGTGTTCTTGTTCGTCGTGGTCTGTTTCAAGTACTTTTTCTTGCTGCTTGAAGTCGGGACGCGCGAGAAGAACACGTAGAAAAATAAACGTTCATTTGTCGTCGCGACTACATCGTGGTCGCGAGTCGCGACCAACGACGCGTTGGCCCTTTGCGCAGGCGCAGTATTGTCTTTTTCTTGCTTCGTTTACCACACGATAGATGGCGCTTGGCTCTCAGAATTATCAAATTTGGCAATTTTCGTCACATCTCTTATTATACTACAAAATGTGGATCTGAATATTATTTAACAAAACCTTTAGGATACATTTGCCGGCTATTTATTGTTTACGATCGCGGTGCTGGTGAGGTAGGCTCTTACCCAATAGGCGACGTGGATTCGGCTGACGCGCTGCGATTCAGCGGATGCATCGCAGTGAAAAGGCAGAGAGCTTTCGAAGGGAAGAAGGCGCAAAAGAGTCCAGTTTTCTTTTAAAAGTTTATAGCGAAGAATTGTTTTAGATGCGGAGCATCTCTTGCTCGGGTCTATGTCCCGCGGCGTCGTAGTCCGCACTCACACTACGCATCCGCAACTCTCCTCCTTCCCTCTCTCCAACAGCTGCGCGTTACCCTCTCCGCTCTCTCTCTCTACCAGCTACGTGCACTTCGCGTGCGTTCGCTTCTACTCACACCGCGCGCGCATGCGCAACTCTCCTCCTCTAGTCTCCTCTCCTTCAAGTGTGAATATAAGCAGCGGTAGCGCGCTGCACGCGTTCCCCCGGAGGAGTGAAAGGATGATAGTTTTGGGCGCGCGGGTAGCAGCGCCACGCCAGGGCTTTCCAGTGGGGTGGGCTTTCCCCGCAACTCTGCGGCTGTCGTGTGCTAGCGTTTCTCGGCCGCTCGCGTCTGCCGCAGCCCAAATCCGGCCGGCCAAAAGAAATCAGTCAAGAAGGGAATAAACTAATTAGGATCCGCGATGCTCCGCATCACCCCATGGTTCCCCTCGGGAAGATGGTGTAATTTTTTTGGCTCCCTATTTTTGTGTTTTTGTGCTTCTTTTCACACCTTTTACGACGATCGGTGGATGAAATTCGATTTCAGAATCGTTTCATGGTCCCTTTAATGGTTGTAGAAGGTAGACTGCGACACTGATCGTCCAGTCATCTCGAGCTCCTGCGTGGAAGTGGTGATATTCTCTCGTGCTTTTGTACTTCGTCTCCTTCGCTCGCTTTTGCATTGTCATGGCAATCGTCATCTTTATTTCCTTTAGTCGGCCAAACCAATCACGCACTTTACATAAGACATGGTCCTGTGGGGTTATTTTTTTGGTGCGTGATTGGGAAACCGATGGTAGATAACCACAAAAAGTACGAGAGCCGTGAAGATTCATTTTTGAGGCGGGTTCATTGAATCCATCGAATTGTGGCATTGGCTGCGGTCGAACTTAATGGGAAACCGATTATGGACAGGGTGCATCGTCTGACAGTTTTAAAAAGAGCACTACATTTTCGATATTGTATCGGGCGGGAAACACGAATGCTAGGATGCACGGGTTCCGACGGTGTATTAATTTTTCAGTACTGGCTACTCACTAATATTAAATGCCTGATTATCTATACCTACTGTATATTACAACGACGCTGCATATGACTCGTTGGTCGTTTTTTTTTCGTGTCCGTCGACACAAAATACACCACTTGCAAGCAGGAAAGAGCTCCTGCGTGCCAGTGGTGACATTTTCTCGTGCTGCTGAACTTCGTCTTCTTTTCTCGGTATAGCATGTCACTACACATTTGTAATGTAATATTTTTGTTCATATACACACGAAAGAACATAAACACAGGACGGTGTACATAGCATATAATATTTCAGCTAGAAACGAACAAGTGTGAAAAATAACCGCCCCTAGAGGCGTTAACAAATCTTGGAAGAAAAGTGGTAAAAACTGATGAAGGAAAGAAAATTCAAGACGGAAAACAATAAGAAGTTCAAGAATTATTTGTTGCAAATAAAGCTTAAAAGCCCTATACACGTCGATGTGTGGAGGAGTCTGGAAAACTCAAGTTTAAAAATTCTGACTCTCTGCCCTCGTCAGTGAGGGTGACAGACCAGAAATATGTTTGCCCACCGCACCCACAGCAAGTGACTCAATGGCTTCCTTCCCAGGATTTGTTTATGCAACACCTAGAACTATAATATCGCGAAAACAAGGTGTGCAGTCATCACAAGTGCGGCCATAAACTACGATGGGCAAAAAAACAACTAATCGGAGATCTTTAAAGCGTCCAGGTTATGCAACGATACTTCTACCCTATAATTCTCACTGACAAAGACACGAGCTGAATTGATTAATCATGAGTGTCTCAGTCTGCGTCAGACATCGACGTTGTGCTAGGGTTTTTTAGTTTGTAATCTGGATTTCCAAACACAGATTTTGTGTATTTTCTTCTGGTTTCCCTTTTTCACTTGAATTTCCTTCGCAGAAGTTCATCACATTCCCCCAAGGTTTGTTTACACCTTTTGGGAGGCGGTTATTTTGCATTACTGTTCATTGCTTGTTAAATTATATTGTCTTTTTCCTCCGTCCTATGTGTTTATTTTTTGTGTATCTATGAACCTTACCCAAACGCTCGGTAGTTTTACTGTTTGTCGGTTAGATTTTAAGTTGATGATGGGATAACTTCTAATTTTTAATCTGAATTAGATATTTGTAATTCCTTTACTAAAACAATGATATGAATCTAGACAAGAAGTGATATACAAAAGCCGATATGCGACATGTGAAACTGATATGAAATATCCAAAAACTGATATGCTATATATGAAACTGATTTGAAATACCGCAAAACTGATATGCGAGACATAAGAACTTTAATGCAACATATGTCAACTGATATATAAATGCGTCCAAAAAAAAAACACTGCAGAAATAAATTCATATAATTCTTTTAGTATACGACGTGCCACGCGGGAAAGCAAACACGTAGCTTGGAACCACGGTGGAGAGGCGTGATTTATTGGCTTTTAAATAATTACAGCATGAGCGTTTACTTTTTATTAAAATATTTATCCCCTGAGCCGTTGAAAATACTCTCAGATGTATAACATTACTGTAAAACTCAAAATTCTGAGAATATAATTTATTGCTTAGTTGGTCACCGATAAAATACGTACCTTCAAAACGACTAGTATAAAAGGGGGAAACGAAGAGCTCAGAAGTAGTTCTCGCGGGTGTATTGTTGCATTCATGTTTCTTGTACGGTGTATGTGTATGTGTATGCACTCAATGTATATGTTCAGCTGATGCTAGTGGTATGCATAATGTATCTACATGTGTGTATAATAAAGGTGCCTGACGGCCGGAAATGTAATGGGGGTGTGAGCAAATAAAAATATTTTTGTAGCACGTGAATTGGGCGATACCTAGCCCCACCTCGCCTAGCTGAAACTTATATGCGACATATGAAACTGATATGAAATACCCAAAAGTTTTAATATCAAAATGTGTCCCCTATAAACATATTAGAAATAAATTCCTATAATTTTTTCAGTAGGATCTAGATATTTTAAAGTTCTAGTCTTAAGCATATTGTTTTTTAAATCCAACCTGCCCTATCAGGTAGTATGAGCGACTCTCCATTACATCCGAGCAGGCCATACGCGCCTTTACTATTAGCAAGGGTGAAATGTCTGCCACAATTACCTTATTATCCGCCAAATTATTAGGGCAGGGAGTCAATTTAAGAAAACCAGTTGTCCAGCCCTAGTAATTAGTGCATTTTAGAACATTTGGATTCCGTTATCTGTTATCAAACTCACGCACCTCCCCTCTGCAACAATAACAAGAAATCCTAGTATACATGGGAAGCACACTTTTACATAAGCAGATAACGTGATGAACATTTTGTTTTGTAGCTATTTTTGTGGCACTGTTTCAACGGAGAGTATCACTCTTCACGATATTCCTACTGGGAGCGCTGTTGACCTGGTCAGGAATTGTGGCATCCGCATTTGTTCCAAACATGGCATGGATGACGGTGACCTTCGGCGCCATTCACGGTAAAGATACGACCGTTTTCATAACATATTTCTCGAAACATTTCGTCTCGTCTTCGAACGGTATCTAACGAAATAAATTGAGGGAAACAGGAGGGATGATTCTAGGGCTCTATACATTGGCAAGCACTTTAAACCTGTACCTTCATTCATAACTCCTAAAAAGGACTGTTCTTTTTATAATATTGTTCCTCCACAAATGTTTGTGTTTTATAATTGAGGGGCTATGTGCAATAATGGAACAAATTTAAAACCACTTGATAGTGGTCATAAAACACGTGGGTGCAACACTTTTTTAATTTTATACAGTATTTTGTTGGAAAGATTATAATAAATTAGAAATAATTCATATTGCCTTTCTGATTGTAAATCATGTAAACGACTGATGTGATCGAGATTGCACAGAAGATCGCTTGTTCCCTCACTTATTCACAAAAGTTGCGCCATACCTCAGGCCTACCTGCTACCCGCAACATAAATACGCACTGGAAGCACCGCGCTCACTGGTAAGGAACATCCATCTGTTGGTGGCTTCGTGATTACTTCGGGAACTCTGAGCGAATTGTAGTGCCTAGAAATGTATTCTACGGAAATGGAAACCCTACTGCAGAAAATCACATATATGTCTGTATCCTCAATTCACTGCGAAAACAACTATAACCAAGATAGCAATATAATATATTTTCGTCGTTTGAAAACTTACTTGGTGTCTTGATAAAACTTGAGTGCATCTTGTGGGCCGGCCGACGCCACTGTGAATTTTCGGTTACGTGTCTAATTCAACCTTTGCTTTGATTTGATACACTTCAGTCAAATGTGTTTGTGAATCATTGTAATATATATATTCTTCATAATTGAATTGGTGTGTTTTTATCACAATGGAATAATTTTATTTAGCAGCGCAACAAAAGAAGACCAAATACGCTCACCTAAAAGTGGTTATGTGTAAACTCCTAAGAAGATTTAAATATAGTTTATTTGGCTGCTGAATTGACGTTACATGTCCTTGCCAAAATTATCTCCAAAAAAGTTAGTCATGTGAAGGGGAAAACCATATACAAAAATACACAACAAAAACGGCCTTGGATGTCGCTCAGGCACAAGTAATTTTGTTACAAGGAGTAGTTGTCATGTTTGTGAAGGGTCTTGGGTTGAAACTAGGTCATAATAAGGGACTACGGCGATTCGGGGCAAGATTGCTGGAATTTATAATATCAGTTGACTTGAGGGGAACAATTCGTACGTCTCTACTGACTAAATACGTAGGAAGCGAACACATAAGTTCACAGCAGGAAGTTTGGTGGTTAATTTGTGTGTTAAAAGTGGCAGTCTATTATTTTGCGATTTCCTACGAACCTATCCTGCCTTCCCGACGGTCGCATATTTTTCGCTCACGTAAAAGCAGCTTTGTAAAAACCACGCTATTATGCCTTTGATATCTTTAACACTGCCCGGAACAGATCAGATAGATCATGCAGCTAAAGAAAGCCCACACTGAACACAAGGTTTCAGAAATACTCATGTGAAACTGTAACTTATGCAATCCTGTAAGTTTTTCTTTCTGGTCTATTCCAGGTCTTGGATTTGGCTTTACTACATTGACGTATAGTATACTCCTTGCTATGTATTTTGACAAGTACAGAGGCTTAACATCGGGAATGAAGCATTCTGGAGGATCTTTGGGTGGTCTGGTTCTTCCCAAGTTTCTGCTGTACTTACAACAGGAATACTCCTTCCGTGGTATGCTTCTTATCTACGGAGGCATCACTATGCACCTTTCGGCCGTCGGTATTTTAGTCAAGGAACCACCGTGGACGTCCCTGAAGGAAAACTATGAGGGTGCGCGGAATGCAACCGAGGAAGGTTCGTCGAAAATACAGGTAATCTCGGTTGATTCCGAAAAACTCCAACATGCGTCAACGATCCCTGCCGCAAAGCAAGTAAAGAAACATCATCCGGCACTGCGGCTGTTAGGGAATCCCATGCTTTACGTTGTTGTTACACTGGCAGTGGTGGCAGACTTTACAGGGGCAGCGTTCGTCACCACTCTGGTCGATTACGCACTAGATAAAGGTTTGCCAATTGAAGATGCAGAATCCCTCATCATGTACGGATCTTGCAGCCAACTCGTTGGGCGGTTGTTCCTTCCCCTTATGGCGGACACGAGATGCTTTCGACGTAGTACCTTAGTTATGGCGAGCTTTTTTATATGGGGATGCTCAGTGATTGCGATGCCATATGCAACGCTTCATGTGCACATAATTCTTCTTTGCTTGAGCGTGTACCTCTTCTATGGATGTCTGCAATCTATGAGGGGCGTACTTATGGCGGACTACATCGGCGTCCAATGGATCTCAACATGCTATGGACTCTCAGGGTTGGTCTTACTCCTCTCACCTTCTGCAGTCCATCAATAACAGGTAAGTAGATCTGTGTTTACTTAGGACGTGAGGTAGACTTGTATCGACTGGCGAGTTCCTTGTTTACTTTCTTTATAATTTCTTGCGAATAATAACATACCATATTCAACTGTTTTGTTTCAGTATAATATTCACCGCCGCGTTTATAAGCGATTGATTCAAAACATTTTTTACGATTATAGCTTTATTGACTGCATTACCTCTGTAGTGTTTTGATGGCTTGAATGGTGGTTTGACATTTAACAATTCGTCTAACTTTGATATTCTCTACTATTCATTAGGGTGCTATTTCAAAAACATTACGTAAGGAGCGGAGAAACAATAAAAATTTTTAATATTGAAATAAAACAAACTACTTAATCTTTCCTAATTGCGAGACAATTTTACAACTTGGCGTTTGCGTTAATGTTTTCCTATTGTAAACATGGCTGCATGTACAAATTAGGTAGTTGCTGATGCACGCAAAGCTTCTTATTGCAGTCGGTTGCTGCTCAAATCTTGGGTCCATCTACACTCGGTAGTGTTTAGAGTTCCGAACGGTTACGGTCAGTTTGGGAAAGTAAAACACTACGTTCTTTCACCGGTACTTGATTTTTCCTAATTCCTTGTGGTAGCTTCAGTTACTTAGATCAACACTGTGTATAAATAGTTGCATGTTTTAATATCATATTTCGATACTGAACGCGCGCTTCCCCGCATCTGCCGCAGCCACCAGCTGCGGTTTCTGCTGAGAGCGGTAGAACGTAAAGACGAAACAACAGAAGGCTTCTGCAACTGGACAATATCTGGCCCTCCCTGACGTGTTATGTAAAAATTAGTATAAAAATAGTTACTTTGTTTTAATGAAATACAGAGTTACGCGGCAAAACTAGTGTGAGACCCTTCGATCACGAGACTGCTATCAATATATTGGTTTTATTTCTTTTCAAGGTTTTTTTAGAGACTTCTATGGAAGTTATGACGGCCTGTACATGTTTCACGGCGGAATACAGCTGGCAGCTTCGGCCCTCTTCCTCGTTGTTGTCTGTGTTGAAAGAAGGAACACAAAAGTATGGTCGCTAAGCGACACAATCTGAATAAAGCTGGGACAAAATATCAAGTGCCAAATTGATTCCCAAACAGATCTTGACATAAACTTGGAAATATTAATTGTTTTATGGTTGTTCCTTCGCTTAACAAAGTTTAGAAGATTTTGGCGTAGCTAACTCAACCAGACATAGCGGGGACACTGCGTGTTTTGTGTGAGATTTAGGAATGAAGCAGTGTAATAAAAATGACTCCTAAACTGACACATTATTTGTGTTTGTACAATAGAAAAAATATAGCTCCTTGCTCCACCGTTAAAGTTCTAAACTTTACAGACTCGTGTTGGTCGGCAGCTCTTCTTCCCCTTATTCCAAGGTCTCTAAGTTAAAACAGACCTTGTTATATAAACCCATTTCATTTTAAATTTTCTGGTTAAGGGAAACAGCAATCGCCGCTAACGTTTTTGCGTACTTTAATTTCAATAGTATTTACAGCGCCTTGACGGGCTAAAAGCCAAATGAATTCATAAAAGTACCTCGTCTAACACGGATCGATGTGCGTTTTAAGTTGAACCAATTTCAGTTAGTCATGTTACAATTAAAAGAACAATACTTTAATAGGAGTTACTAATTTGACTGCTAACTCACCTTCTATTAAAAAAATCCTTGCAATGTTACTTTCTGCACCGAGATAGCTGCCACAAACTGTCGGGTTACCTGCCAGCGCGGAAAACTACTTCTACATATCCCCTAAGCTGAACGTTCTCTGCCAGACGACAAAAAAGAGTTTCCTTTTGTCTTTATCAATCGAACCGGATCAAAGAAATGTTTATTAAAAGGCTAAGCGGTGGAACGTCAAAGCAACGAAGCAGTGCTTTTCGAACCATTTACCCATCTAGCTGCTTATCTGGAATAATATTGCGGTAGCTTTATGCAAATCGCAACAATTATGGTTAATTTCTTTGTTTTTCCTAAACCTAGAGTGCACGACTGCAAGCAAAGCAACATTCCAAACAAAGCTGCTTGTTTGTCAATCAAGGTATTTTATATTCATTGTGTGCCACCCAGGCCTAACAATTATTATTACTATAACATTTTACGATTAACAGGATAACCCGGGAAAGCGGGGGGGGGGGGGGGGGAGAAATCCGGGCTCACAAACACAAAGCTCCAAACACAGCTGACAATTTTATTAGGCTGAATCACCCTTACGTAGGCCCACAACCAGAGAAGTGCACACACAAAAAAAGGGGGAAACGATTGAAAGGCTGAGCACCTTTAACTACCACACTAAGCAAAAAAAGTCATCCGAGAATACCAACAAAAAAGCCCTAAGCACACATCACCCCCACAGGTTCATCCTATAAAACAAAAATGGAAAAGACGCTCGACCATGCCTACCGGACATAAGGGAGCCCTCCTTCCCCCCCCCCAAACATACACTAATAATATATTTAAGAAATTAAAGGCGTGCTAACAACTTTAATAAAAAATATTGCATATATTTTGAGTGCATGTGTGTAGGGAGCTAATTTTGGTCGGTTAGTTTTTCCCTTCCCCTTCTTGTCTGCAGGCGTGGCTGGGTGTATTTTTCTCTTCTATGTTTGGGAACTGTTTGGAAGTGATCTGTGCTTTGGGTTTTTCTACTGGTGTCATTGAGTGACTTTGTTCTCTATTGTGTGGTAGTTAGAAGTGCTCAACCTTTTCTTTTTGTGTGTGTCTTTCTTTACCCGCGGGCTGATTTATGTATGATTCGGCCTAATCAAAACTTCCGCTGTGTTCGGAGTGTTCATCCTGTTTTCACCGCTTACGGCCTGAATATCCATCGAGACGGAAGATCTCTCGATTGAGGAGATGCAATTGATCACGTGACAGGCGAGACGGAATATTCATTGAGACGAAACGTCCCGTTGAGACGAAATAATCACCGAGTCTGCATATTCAACGAGACAGAAGATCGAACGGCGCTTGAATATCCATCGAATGTCCATGCGTGCCTGAATATCCATCAAGACGGAAGGTCCAACAGGGTTGAATGTCCACCGTTACTGAATATCCAACGAGATGGAAGATCCAACCCGGTCTGCATGTCCACTGAAATTGGGTATTTAATACGGCAACCGTGGAAACGTGGAACATTACTCTACGCTGTGCAATGTGGCTAGTTAGAACGCAAAAAAGAAAAATACAGTATGGTAAAGATAAAGTTGCAGTTCGCATTTGAGTAGGTATGTTTCTGATGAGACTGCTCTCTGTGAATAAACGGGTGGTGAGAGAAAGCATCACTGTATAAAGTTTACCTTAGAACGTTTGGACATTTTGTGACGGTTTTAAAGTAAAAATCCCTAATGCTTTGGCCTCTAGAAGAAACTGCTTGTTTCATGCTTAGCTTCGGCAAATATATACAGGATCTCCGTTTTGGAAGGGATGAAACTTAAAAAAAAAGAGACCACTCTACGCAATGAAACCAACTATTCTTTGTTTGTAAGCGTGCTGGGAATGCACAACTATTTCATTTTTTTAACCCGATTAATCAATTAACACAATTGTTTTACTCCGCGTCTCACGCTCATTTGCCAGCAAATCCGTTTTTCTTTTTATACTGGTCACTGAAGCTCTTAATAAACGAGAAACCAAGCAAAATGCTGACAAATTGCTAAAGAAAATACGAGAAGAAAGTTGAATTCCTTCAAGTTCCGCACCATGCCGAACAGAATCGAGTACAGGCTATTCTCCTGGTTCCGCTCGTTCTGGCAGGACCAACATCAAGCTTCGACTAGGCTAGAAACGAGAGGCTCCACGCAAAAGATGGATGAGTTTGCCTGATTCCCCAGTGGCAATGCTGCCTCCTTTCAGGTCTTCTGCAATTACCTGGACGAATCCCGAGCATTTGAATACTCCAAGGGTATATTTAGCAATTTTTCTTGGTATTCTTTATTGACAGATAAAGTGAATAAATGATTCATGTTTTCGACAGATAACATTGTATTTTTTTGAAGATATGGAGAAAGGTGCCGCTTGCCGAAAACCGAAACCTACCACTCTACGGAGCTCCGTTTCCATAGCGTTTTGTGTAAACAGTTGGAACGTTGTGCACCAATCACCCTTGTTGTATGTATTTACATTTTATTATTGATACCTAACTACTGCCGTAGCCTCTTTGGATTTACCACATAATTTATTAATAAAACAATAACCAGCATAAAACATGCTTCTAAAATAAATAGTAGGTTTTGTGCAGATGAAGCTCCGCGAAGTTCTACTACGTCTATTTTTCTTAAAACTTTTCAGCAGTCGAAGTTGTTTCCCAACATTAGCCATTTAACCATGTTGTTCGAATCCGCCTGAGCGACCGACACTCTTTTAACAAATATTAAGATCTATCACCTTTAAATATGTAAACAATTCTAAACACATTTCTCAAACATGATAGTCAGAGGAATGACAGTGGATGGCACTCCGTGTTCAAGATCCAGTTGGTCACATGGCAGGCCCGACGGAATATTCATCTAGAAAGATTGTCCAACTGAGACTGAATGTCCAACGGGTCTGAATATCCAAAAATACGGAAGGTCCAACCAGGCCTGAATGTCCAACGGTCTGAATATCCAACGAGACTGAATATCCCTAGATTATTTTTCTATAGCTTTCAATTTTTTGCTTTTCTTTTATACGCAGACAAGAAAATGTGCGACAAAACTTTGAACCCGAGTACGCCTGGAAATGCCCAAAGTGCATGAAGGAAACGACCATAAATTGACACCTGATACTGGGGTTCCTGACAACGTTCCTTGTCACAGCTAGTCAAACTCCGGTTTCTTCTACGTGGGTTTCATGGAAGAATTCAACGTCAACGGGGAGCCACTACCTAGTCGAGCCCTGTCTGATCGGTGTCGGGTCACTTCACTGGTACGGAATTAAACCACTAGATTGCTAACCACAATTAGAGCCATAAAATATTTGCTGGAATGAATCTGTCGGGAGATCATCATCATTGCCACCGCCACCGGGTGACCCTGGACTTTATTCACCGCTTCCTTGCGGACCCTCTCTACACCAGATCGCGACCAGAGACGGCACGACTCGCACCTGTATTGTTATGCTAGAATAAACCTACGCAGTTCAATCAATCTTGTTTCAAACACAACATGGTGGCAGCGGTGCTAGCATAGCATATGCAGCGGTTACAGTTTCCCACCGATTCAAATCGACGCCATTGCCCATTCTGAGCAACAACCAGAAGCAACGACTCCAACGCCAGCCTTCAACCCATTTTTTCGTCGCTTTCCCGGAGAAGCTCGACTTCCGCCGTCCAGACGACTGGCAGCTCTGGATCCCGCGATGGGATCGCTAACGAGTAATCTCAGGACTCAGCAAGCAAGACAGCGTTGCTCAGGTAAATACTCTCCTGTACGCCGTGGGACGCGAGGTGGGGGACGTTCTAGCCTCTCTCCAGATCAGTGACGACCAAAAGCTCGACTACGACTGTGAAGAAAGTTGGCAATCAGTTCATCGAACAACGTTTCATCGACAGAACGTTTCATCGAAACGCGATGTTTCACTATCGACTGATTGTTTCATGGACATATCGTTTGATCGAGATTTCAGATTATCTTTTTGTTGTTGTTATAAGATGCTGCATAGATTGTCACCACGAAGCGGCGTATATGGGTCGGTCAGGTGGGTTAACATTTTTGCAATTATCCGCCGCAGACTACCGCCGCGAAGCGGCGTGAAAACACGCGGGGGAAGGGGGGAGGGGGAGGGTAACGCGCATGCCAGTGATACACCCGCGATGAAATGTCCCTACATCATGCAATTCGCGTAACGAGTGTCAGTGAAACGATTGTGTCGACGAAATGTTCGTCCATGAAACGTACTTGTCCACGATGCATAATTCCACGAATCGAGTTTCGACGAAATGATAAGATCCCCGTAAAGAATGTCTTTGAAAAGCATTTTATTACGTGGCGAAACATACGAACGTGCTACGTTCACCCGCCGATAGCAAGAGTTTCACGAGACAGTCGAAAGTTTCGTTAGCGACCTCTTCAAGCAGGCAGAAAGATGTATGCCGATATGGCGCCTTGAAAGACGAGCTCATCCGGGACAGACTCGTGGTAGGCCTCCTCAATACGGCTCTCAGCGGGAAGCTGCAACTCAACTAGGCGCTTACCCTCGAGACTCCCGTGGCTCCCGCGCGAAACTCCGAAGTCGTCAAGCAACAACACAAAAAATGCGAGGTGCACAAGGTGAACACAGCGCCGCCGTTTACGAACTGAAACACAGAAATAAAATATGAAGCAAGAAGACAACGAGGATGATTAGTCTGAAAAAACGCAATGGAGATATCCGTCAACCATGCAGTTGGTGTGGCAGTGCTTCGGTTCACACCAGGACGACCTGTCCGGTATCCGGTCAATTATGCAGGTCGTGTGGAAAAAGGCCTCTACGCTTCGGTTGGCCTGTCTTCGAAACGTCAAGAGAGACCAGGTACTGCCACAGCAGCTCCCCGAGCTCGCCGCACAGCGGAAGTGGAAGAGGTGTACCTCGGCGAACTTAGAGACATTTCAGCTCATGACTCTTGGAGAATCACCCCGTCAGTGAACGGCATCTCGGTCACATTCAAGGTCGATACGGGCGCCGACGTCACTTCCATTGCGCCGCGCGACTACAATCGCGAAAGCCAGAAAGAGCCCTTCTCGGTTCAGGTCATCAGAAGCTTTCGACCGCTGGACACTTCTAAGCTTCTATGGAATGTGGCGGTCGCCAAATTCAAAGGATATTTTCGTAGTTGACGGCCTACGGGAAGCTCTCCTCGCAATGCCTGCTATCTGATCTCTCGCAGTTCTCTCACAGCTTCTCAACGTGATAGGTGAGACAAGCCGCACAGTGGACGTCTCTGAACTACTTGCCAAATACGGAAATACCACCAGCTGACTTTGGGCTCGGACAGATCAACGCCGAGTACAAGTCGGTCCTTAGAACAGACGAGATTTTTGTTCGTCCTTTGTCCCTCTTGTTCCGCTTCTCCAGGGATTAACTTCGTCATGTTATAGAGCGCGTCATCGAGGCCACAGATGGTGAGCTCCGATGGTCATTGCAGGAAAAGCAAACGGCGAACTGCGCATTTGCGTAGACTACACTGAGCTCAAGAAGTACCCTGTTCGAGAGCTGGTATAATCATGCCGACTGTAGACGAATGTCTAGCAAAGCTCTCCGGTAGCACGGTCTTCAGCAAACTCGATGCTCGAGCAGGATACTGGCAAGCACCTCTGGCAGAGGAATCGCAGAAATGCAAAACATTCCTGACACCGTTCGGACGCTTCAGGTTTCTTCTCCTTCCCTTCGGAGTCCCGACCGCACCAGAGCTTTTTCAGCGCGAAATTCTGACAGTACTTGAGGGAACGGAACGCCAGGCTTGCATGCAAGACTATACAATCGTAGGAGGGAAACACGGGCCGAGCACGACGCGTACCTGGTTGAAGTCTTCGAGCGACTCAGCAAAGTCTGCATAACACTCAACGTCGACAGGTGCGCCTTTTCTATAGCAGACCAGGGGCTGATCTAATTGGGGGGGGGCGGACCAGGGGCTGATCTAATTGGGGGGGGGGAGGCGGGGGGGCCGCCCCCTTCCCTCCAAACAAAGTTGACCCCCTCCTTCCCCCTTCTCGGAGTGCAATTTGACATAAGTTGACCACTCCCCCTTCCCCCCCCCCGCGAAATAAAACCGTCTACTGGCCTGCCAGGCGGTAGAAGGCTCGGTACTCAAGGACGAGAGTTCAAAATAGGGTAGGGTAGGTCGCACCCTAGCAGACACACTTGTATTCTGAACTTGGGGAACCACTCCGTCGCTTCGCTTCAACCGAGACTGAAGCAATTGAAGTCCGCGGCGGCGGTTTCAAAGCACGGCTTGAAGCGAATAAGTCGGCGCAGCGGCGCACATCTAGGGGCCTTGGGCGCAGTTGGTTCTGCGGCGGCTAAAACGAAAGGCGCAACCGGAGTCCTGTTTATGCTACTTTAGAGGAGTAAACTAGTTAGTTACGGTTCAAATGACTGTCAGAAGAAAGAAAACCTTCAATGGAGACACGGAGGTTAGCCCGCCAGCCTCCGAGCAGGTGCTTCATAGCAGCGCGTATCAAAGACGTGCCGTCCGCCTCCTCACGAGCAAGGTTGACCGCGTCCCCGGGAATCGGATTTGTCTCTTTGCGGTGAAGGCGGGTGAGTCGGAAGAAATAAAGAAACATTGTAGAAGAGAAAACGAGGTCTTCTTTTTTTAGATGCTCTCGCCCCTCTTCGCCCATTCCGATCATCTCGAACACCCCCGCCTTCTCTGCGCCTCTGCAAAGCGACACAAACGACCAGCGGTATGCGTTCAGTGTCGGACGAAGGGACGGGTATACATTTCTTTACACGTGCCGTTGCGAAGCACCTGCTGGGAGGCTAGACTTCAGGCTTTCTTAGCATAAAACGAGCCGCGGTGCCCTAGTCGATGTTTCTTGCGGCCGTCTTTCCTCTCCCAGGGCTCGCGTGCCGGTATTTTGTTTGCCGCGGTCTTTTCTCTTTGTTCTTAATTGAGTCAAAAAGCAAAACGGAACATATTTCGAGACAACTTTGAACTGTTTTTGTTTATTCCTTTCTTCGATCTTATTTTTTTATACATAACGGTTTTCCCACCCTTGCAATGGCCAGTCTTTTCGTGTTGGATCGTCTGTATCTTGCTTCCTTGTCAACTGTGGAAGAAAAAGCCCGCATTTAACAGAGAAAGAAAAGTCGAGACGTTACGGGAGTAAGGAGAAGTAGTTGGAAATGAAATGCCACCATGAATTGCAACGGGCGGCCGTGACTCTGGTCGGGATCGCAAGACAGTGCGTTGCCTTGTTCCGGGCCGAAGAAGAAGTGCCATTTTAGCGAGTCCTCTTCCCGCCAAGCAGAGGAACTCGTCTTAGGACACTTAGGGAAAGAAGAGTCATTGGATGGTCATCGGTCGTCGTATGAACTCTGCAGGGTATCCTCGAGTTAACCTGGGAGAGAAGACCTTCGCGACTGCGAATGAACTGTGAACTCGTGTCGCGACTCGTCCCACTGCCTGAGAATCGTTGATGCCGAAAGGTTAGTACTCTTTCCGGGTTTATATCGTTTTCAAAACCCGCTATCGATCCGGGTGCGCACTTCAGAACATGCTTCGAAGTGGCAGCGCGAGCTCTCGTAACAAATAGCGTTGGATGAAAACAGTACCTACTAAAACCCTCCACTGTTTGCTAGCCAATTGTGGTCATTGCTGCTATTTAATCTCTGTAGTTACCGAAGTGTGAGCTCATTTTCATCTGGTTTATGAAAAGTATGTTTATTATTTAGCCCTTGGGTCTGTCACACTTAGACTACGGGTCCCAGCGACGGAGTGTGTGTGCGTGTTGTGCCTCAAATTTAGGGCTGCGACACAGCGTACACGGGCAGGCACGTGGCCAGGACTTTGTTGTTTCGTCCCACTTCCCCGGTGTTGCGGGAAACGTGAAACCGAGAACACGGCATGGCTCCTACCTTCACTTGACATGGATTCTTATTGCTGGCACCCTAGCAACGTGTCGATCACACGCCTAGCCTGCTTCGCCAGTTTTTGAAGATTTGAAAGATTCCTAACGCTATAGTCGCTTGATTTTGTTCGATTTGATGAGACGCAAAAAGGCCCGTGCAATTTCTGAGGATTTACATTTACCTTCATACGAAAAGAACGCTTCCAAAGCTCCAGCATGCAATTTTACTACTAACGTTCAGCGCCGCCGGACGCCAAATATTTGACAACAGCGTTCCTTCGTTGGCAGGCATGTAAGGATCAAGTCAAACATGAAGAGAACGAATTTGCAAACAATTGACAGGTTTTTCTGCATGGCCCCAGGAAGGCTTTCTAAGTGTGATTGAAGACACCGACGAAGCACCGTCATCTATATCTTCCGAGACACCAGCAGATCAGTCTGGACATCTTCAACCGGGGTACTGTCAGCCGTCGGCATCTGTTGAGGGCGATTATATGAACCACTTAGGAGGGCCTGCAAGCTCATCTACGGCAGTGAAGACCATCAGAGCGATGGTCACGGCAGTCGGGGTGTTATCTCATCGAGCAGTTCGGTCCGGTAGCCTCTCGGTGACAACATCGTGCGACGTCGGGAACCTTTTAGGAAGCCGATAGAAGACCACGCCAAACGGCATTTATTAGAACACCATTCGAGCCCTCCCGAGGATTACACGTTTCCTTTTTCGGTGCACATGAAAAGCGGCAGAGAAGAGAAGCGATATGTGAACCACTCACATTTGAAGACATTTAAGTGCTCTGTGAGCTCAGATAACCATAGAGGTCTCTACTGCAAATACTGCTCGTTGTTCACCGCGGGCAGCCCAGCAGGCTACCACAAACAAAGTGCCGTTCCAAAGGCTGGTCACGAAGCCGCTTGTGTCGTTCGCCAAGCTACTGGATAAACACGGCGCGCTTACTGTACATGAGAACAACAAGTGCCACAAGGGAGCGGTGCAGGCTGGGAAGGACTTCCTCGCGTGCGTTTGCCACCCTGAGAACGATGTGGCGAACCAGATTTGCAGTCAGCGGCTGCAGCAGGTGAAAGAAAACCGGCGTGGACTTGAGCCGATCGTAGAGTCGATTATCTTCTTGGGTCGCCAGAACATGGCGTTCCGGGGACACAGAGACGACGGCGCGCTACTTCAACGTGAGGATGAAGGTTCATCGGCCTCCAACAAGGAGGATTTCCAGCGAGCTCCTTCACTTCCGGGTAACTAGCGGTGACACTGCACTTCATGAGCACCTCCTCAGTTCTTCATCTAGAGCTACCATACATCAGCACAACGACCCAGAACGAACTGATTGAGTGTTGTGGAGACGATATACTTCGCGATACTCATGCAGTGGGTACACGAGGCAGGTATTTACAGCCTAATTTTTGACGAGGCAACTGACTTGTCACACACATCACAGCGAAGTCTCGTACTGCGGCACGTGCACAAAGACAAAGTACGAGAGGACTTCGTTCAGTTCGTCGACTCTCGTGATGATGCGGAAGGTTCCGACTCTTGTACTGCTGCCCTGACTGGAAAAATTCTTGGGGAAAAAGTCATGTAAATGTTGAGAAACTTATGGCTTGATCTGGAGAAGTGTGTCGGCTTAGCAACAGATGGCTGCAGTGTTATGACGTCGTAGTTGTGTTGTGCTGTAAACGAAATCAGGCAGCATCCTCCGAATGCAATGCACTGCCCGTGTTTCAACCACTACTTCAACTTGTCGTTGTCAAATTCATCGCAAGTGCAAGCTGTAAGAAACGCTGCAGGAACCGTGAAGGAAGTAATTTTTTTTTTCACGGCATCATCGAAGCAAAGCAAGGAGCTTCAAGACACCCTTGGAAGCCAGCTGAAGGGACTTTGCGAGACTAGGCGGGTGGACAGACATGACAGTGTCATCCAGTTTAGACAATCTCTACCGAGTGTGTGCAAGGCCCTTGATGCCATGGCCAAATGGCGAGTAACGAAGACCGCTGCTAAGGCAAAGATACTCCGCGTCGCGCTTAGTGATGACGAGTTCACAGTGTCCATTGTTTGCTTGTCGGACCTGCAGGCGCACACTCTGCGACCAAGTTGTCTATTTCAGAAGGAGTGTGTTGACATCGACGAGGCAAGAAATGCTCTAGCGGATACAGTATAAGTCCTTGCTGACAGAAGAAGCCACGGCCAAGAGGCGTTTCTGCCTCTTTACGAACAAGTCGGTGTGCTCGCGGACGCGCTTGATGCAGACATACTTCCACCACGAGTCACGATAAGACAAACCTACAGGTTTAACATGTCTACTTCAACCCGGAGGACTACTACAGGCAGTCTGTCTACTTGCCATTACTAGTCAATTTGCCGGAGGACCTCAAGTTGAGATTGTCAAACGAAGCGCTCAGCATTCACAGCCTTTTCGTCCTCATACTGTCGTTTTGGCGAAGCACCGCAGAAGAGGACTACATCTCAGAAATCGCAAGTCTCGCTGAACGATACTGCTCCTACGTTGGGCACGAGGCGACGACCGCCAAGGAGCTCATCGGAGCTGAACCTCGGTTGTGGAAGGCGAAGTGGAAGCGCGAGAGCGAAGGCGGGGAGACCGTCCTTTCGACTGCAATCGGCGCACTCGGCATGTGCGACGAAGTTTATTCATACGCCAAGATATTCTTGCACCTTCCAGCCACGCTTCCCGTCAGCGTCGCCATCGCAGAACGGTCGTTTTCGACGCTCCGTCGTCTAAACACGTGGCTGCGTTCAGAGATGGGGGAGACTCGTTTGACAGGCCTCACGTTGTTGAACATCTACAGAAACATCACAATTAACAACGAAAGCATGATAGATCGTTTCTCAAGCAGGAGCAGTGGACGACGAAGCTTGAATCGGTTTCGTTAACATGCCTGGTAGTTCCCGACTCCGCATGTTGTTCCATGGTGAATTGACATTTCTGGGTATCTTTTGTTTGTTTGTTTGTTTGTTTATTTTATTTTTGACACAATTGTCAGGGTGGTTGGGACAAAAGGCGAAAACGAATCACCTGACTAGGTCCCAACCCCCGTTACAGCACTCAGCAGCAGGGCACAGGAAATTAATCAAAAACAGCATAAATCAAAAATAAAACAATATATGAGAAGATAACAATATGAGGCACAAAAAATGTACAATCTATTTTGATGTGAACTATACTAGGAATACACACTAGGCACATTGAAGTATACCGTAAGGTATTTTTTGAAAAGAAACATGGACGCTATTGTTTGGGCTAATTCGAATACACAATAATTTTTGTTAAGAAGATCGGTTATCTGGTAGGATATTTTTTGTGTACCGTAATTAGTTCTTATTTTAGGTTTTGAAAACTGCTGGTGTCTCAAGTTGTAATTTGTTTGCTTGGGTAAATATGTTTCGTAAAATAGAGCGGCATTCGTGTTTATTTGAGTATGAACAGAAATTGCGACCTTTAGACAAAAAAGATTGTCTAACGTTAATATTTGATGTTTAATAAAGCTAGGGGTAGTCGATTCAGTCCAGGGTAAATTATCAATTGACCTAACTGCGCGTTTTTGCAATGTAAATAATTGCTTAATATTACTTGCTGTAGTCGTCCCCCAGACCAATAAACAGTAATGCAGCCTCGAGTGAATCAGAGATATATACAGTTGTTTTTTAACCAGGCTGGAAGAAGGTATTTTAACTTACAAATTAAACCAATTGATCTAGAAATATCCCTTCGGAGTTCGTTTACTTGACAAGTCCAGTATAGATTTTCGTGAAAACGGACACCAAGAAATTTAAAGGATTCCACGCGTTCAATATTCGAGTTTTGAAAAGATATACTAATTTCGCTAGTTATGGGCTTATTTTTTGCTCTAAAAATAATGTACTTAGTCTTTGCCGTATTCAGCTCTAACTGGTTTGAGCCTAACCATAAATGAAGTTGCTCCAGCCAATTATTTGTTTCTCTTTCTATGCTATCCAAACAGCTACCAGTAAAGAATACATTCGTATCATCTGCATATAAAATTATATTAGGTGTTTGTGGGATGTTTACTATATCATTGATGTAAAGAAGGAAAAGTAATGGCCCGAGAATTGACCCCTGCGGCACACCGTATTGAATTTTTGCTAAAGGAGAGCGCACATCATTGAGGACGGTATATTGAAAACGTGAGGTCATGTAACTGCTTATCAAGTTTAGCGCACTGCCTCTTATTCCATACAGCGGTAGCTTTCGGAGTAGGATGTCGTGTTTTATAGAATCAAAGGCCTTCCTGAAATCTAAAAAAACACCCAGAGTATAGCACTGATTTTCAATATTGTCTATGATTTTGTTTTTGATATTTAGCAGGGCCATTTCAGTTGATTTACCTTTTTGGAAACCGTACTGGTTGTTTGTAATAATATTATGTTTATTACAGAAATCACTTAAACGTTTGTAAATAACGCGTTCCACTACTTTAGAAAAAACCGGAAGTACTGATATTGGTCTATAGTTATTCATATTATTCTGGGGACCACCTTTATGGATCACACAGACTTTCGCTATTTTCATTTTTTCTGGAAAGATACCGGTACTTAAAATAAGGTTGCAGATATGCGAAAGCGGGGTAGATATGAAAGAGGAAACTGCTTTGATTGGCTTAGAACATAGCCCATCTTCTCCACAGGCACCGCTATTCCCTAAGGATTTAATGATAGTAATTATTTCTAGTTCACTGGTAGGTGCCAGAAATATTGAGTTATGTAAAGGGTATCCAACATAAGACTCACACGTAGGCGTTCTCGCTGAGGACATAGTAGAAGAACCGGATTCTAGAAAGTGGGAATTAAATTTATCTACAAGAGACTGACCCGAGTAAGTAACCCGCTCGATTGTAAGTTCTTTTGGAGCATGTGCACGAGGCCTAGAAACAAGTTCATTTACGGCTTGCCAGACTTTCCGCGGATTGTTATATATTGCATTAAACTTATTTTTGTAGTATTGAGCTTTAGCTTTCTTGATATCAGCGTTGAGCTTGTTCCTCACTTTCCTAAATTCCTGTAATATTGAGATATCTCTTGTCTTGACGAACTTATCATATAATTTATTGCGCTCTTTTATACGCTTATATAACGGACATGAGATCCAAGGTTTTTTTTACTTTTTATATTTTTTGAGCTCTTGCCATGGAAATGACTCCTCATAACACTTTTGTAGGAGGTCCAAAAATATACCATATGATTTATTCGGTTCCGTTTCAGTTACTACCGACTCCCAGTTTATATTCGATACCTTAGAATGAAACAGCTCAATTGAACTATTATCAATTCTTCTAAATGTCTCAGCCGCATTATCAGAGCTCAATTTTAAATTTACTGGACCGACAATAAAACTAAATATCGGAAAATGATCACTTAAATCACAAGAAAAGACACCAGCAGCCTCGGTATGACAATTTGTAATACAGAGATCAATTAGCGTTTCTGTTTCCACCGTGATTCTAGTCGGCAAGTTTATTACATTATCAGATCCGTAGGATTGAACAATATCAAGTAGTTCAAGGGATCCACTCACGGGCGAGGTCATATCAATATTAAAGTCACCTATTAAGATTATAGAAAGGTTGAGTGAGGCAACATATTCCATAATGTTCTCAATGAATTCAAAAAACTTCATCAACGACCCGGCGGGGGTCTATAAGCAGTGACTATTACCAGGGAACGACATTTAGCCACAAGTGCTTCGTAGTCTGAGCATATTTTTGAGAATTCAGGCAATACTTCATAATGTAAGTTCTCACGAAAATAAACAGAGACCCCTCCTCCCCTCTTATCACTTCGATATACTCCCTCACTATTATACCCTATGAACCCGACAGCGTCATCCCTGCTCGTAAACCAAGTTTCAGTGAACGCTAGTACATCAAAAGTAAAATTTAAAGAGTTCAGAAACATATCAACATCATCGTGTTTATTGCCAAGACTTCTAGCATTTAAGTGGAATCTTAATGGTTGTTATCATCTTAGCTTGTTTTCTGAGTAGTGAAGCCTCGGTGCCTTTGGTGCACTCCACCCTCTATTGCACTGCTAGTAGCAGTAGCGTCATGTAAAAATAAAAACCTACTTCGGTACGTGTGTACCTGTATGGACTATATACGCCGTTCCTCTCTGGTAACTTCAGAATAACAACACCCGAGTCGTTGTCGGCGGCTGACGCAATACTCGGCTTGCGCCAACCGCTTATACTGCCCTCGTCTTCAATACATAACTAACAACACGTGGTAACCAGATGAATTAATTTACGCGTACTTATAAATCTATATATCAGCGTGGCTAGAAAATGGATCGAACACATTTTAAACTGACCAGCGAAAATCGGTTTCTTAACTTTTCGCGCTGGATTTCTTCAGAGGTGCTTGCAAGTTGGTTGAAACTTTGCTACAAAATTGTGGAAATATTGGCTCAACTGAGTAAATCAAAAGAAAAAAAGTATGTTTTCCCCCATACCTTGCATGTACACTAAAAATATTATTCGTTACTTTGACGCTTATTTGTTCCAAATAAAGAAGAAGAGATATATAGCAAATTCATTTACTTTTACATTTCACAAAATTTTTCAATCGTAGTAAACACCAGAGTAGCCCACAATGATTTTCTGATGATTTTGAGAAGAATTGGTTAACGGCATTTTTTGACAAACAAAATAAGCTTTTTTTCGATTCCGGAGTTTTATACCTGCATACTTTCAATTAATCAATTCACCAGCTTCGAGCACCTCTGCGGTATATCTCAGCACAGTAAGTTAAGAAACCAATTTATGCGGTCAATTTAAGATGCGTTCTATTCATTTCACTTCCTACGCTGTATATTTAAAAATAGAACAACTTTCCGCTACATTTGGAGGTGGGAGAAGTAGATTCATGCATCTGGAGGTGGGAGAAGCAGATTCATTTGGGGGAATACTTTCTAACTTTTTTTTTAAAGGTAAAAGACCTAGTTCTTTAAGTCAGTACCAGACAAGTGACCCAACCGGATTAGGACGGTGCTGGGCCAGGCAGAGGCTTCCTGGTTTGATATTAAATGCATTCATGAAACCTACAGAGAAGGAACCTGAGTAAGACTGAGTGACTGTGACAAGGAACGTTGTCAGGATACCAGTGTGGCGACGTGCCACGCACGCGTCAAATGTCGGAGGTTTTCTTCTTGCACTCTGCATATCTAATCCATACTCGAATCCAAACTTTTGTTACACAATTTCTTGTCTACGTAAGAAAAAAAAGAAAAAACAACGAGCAAGAGATAGCAAACTATACAAAAACAGGGTCGGGCAGAAGTTTTCTCAATACTATTTGCAAATACAAATACTCGTATAGATGGCGAAGGCAGCTAACATACGGATACTGAAATACATTAATAAAAATGCATCGCGGTAGGTATCAGAAATACATGTGAAAGAGATTTACTTGAAAATACAAAGAGAGGAATACGTTTTGGTGGGGCAGAATTAGAGACACTGTGATACATTGTTATAAAATATTATTGTGGACATTTGGGTGCATTCCTAAATGTATACCATGAGCTAGAATGAAGCTTGGTCTCGGATACTAGATTTTGTTTTTAAACCAGGAAATGAGCACTCAGTTCAATATGCAGCTTGAACTTTGACGTTTACTGCTTTTGGCTCAAATGAAATTTACGGCGCATGCATTACCACATTGCATTTTGCGAAGTATGGGGAAGCGAACGAGTTTGTTTAACAATATCTCTAACGCTGTTTTATTCTGGCATCTCGTATCCTTCTGAGACCAAGGTTCAAGGACCTCCAAATACTTTTTAGGTCCTCCTAAATATCATTGAGATGACAGTATGACTATGTTTTATCCAGATGTCTTTCAGCGGTGGCCTTACAGCGGCACCGTGGAATGAAGTTCAGTGAACCCGTAGCCTTTTATATTATAGTTTGGTGCGCCGACAGAGCCTTCAACCATTGGAATCTATGGAAATAGTGGACCACCTTACGTGCGGGAATATATTCGTTAAGTCGTGCAGAATAAAGAGGGGGGGGGGGTAATTTAGGGTCAGGAAACGTGCCGGCCGAAACTTCGTCCTTTACTTCTGCGTGGAGGTCAAAATACATTTAAAAGTGTAGCGAAATGCATCGACCTAATAGTATCGCAATATCGAAATACACCCGAAAATATTTTTTGATACAGAGATACAAAACAAGTGAAAAATTGTATTGCGATGCAAAAATATATATGCTAAATATTTTTCTGAAATACTATTGCAGTACATTTGTATCGCGATACTCCCAACACTGTATAAAAAGAAAACATTCACATTCATTATCTGTATACCTTCTCATTTTAATACCTATTACTACTGTACAATTCGACCGAAAAAATGTCGCGTTTTCATAATTTTTGTTATAGGTGCAAACGTTGCAAAATGCAAACGTTGTGCGCAAAAGATACGCTCACGATAAGAGTTGCTCTTATCGTGAGCGTATCTTTGCGCCAACGTTTGCATTTTTATGCATTTTTAAAGAGGAGTAATGACGCGCGCGCAGCTGACCACGTGGGCAGCGCGCTCGTGGCCTAACGGTTATCGCTCTTGCATTCCACGCATTGAAAAAATCTTGGGTTCAGGGTAATTTCAGCGTAATACAACAGGCATTTTCCGTTAGCGGTAGTTGGAGAGCAGTGGTGTCCGTTTCGCTGCACGACTCAAATATTCGCTCTGTTCTTTCCGAAAGCCACCCTGGGGGCCAGGAGTTGCCATGGTACAAATGCTTGCATTTGTTTATGATTCTAAACTGCCTGAAACCGGAGGGCAATGCATTTTGCCCATCAATTTGAAAGATTGCTATACCATGGCGTGACGTTGTAAGCCTAAATATGGCCTCTACGTTTGTTTTAATAACGGAAACTCATTCCGATTCACAAGAAAGGAATATTCAAACCTTTTTAAAAGACGTTAGATTCGCATTTTGAAAACGTTTACTTTCGGCTTCAAAACGCTAGATACGCCTTCCAGAATGCTGTGGAACACGTGATAACTGCAATATTGTCATGAATGACAAATGATGAGGCTTCCAATAACTGAAGATACTAAACGTTTAATAGGGCGAACGTGTGCCAAAAACAAAATAGAAAAAGACTAGCGTCGCAGGCGTCGACGTCGGCGTAACAGTAGGATCGAGCTCTGAGGCGAGACTAACTCCAGCTCGCCACGCAGAGTACCTTTTCTACCAGGGTTAACCGTTAGGCCACGAGCGCGCTGCAAACATGGTCAGCGGCGCGCGCATCATTACTCCCTCTTTAAAAATGCATCGCGACGATGCAGCACAAACGAAAACACAAATCCACAGCAAAAGGACCGCAGATTCGAGAGCCACAGTTCACTTTTTGACGAGAGTCCAAAGTTCTATCGTTCGTAATTTGGCTTGAGCCAGTCGACTTGCACCACTCAGGTCGTGGCCGGCGTCTTACAGATGGACGCGTCCCGGTGGGAAGACATTCGTAGTTCAGACCGCCGAGGCGTCGGATGATCTTCTAGGGTCGAAACAACGTTTCAGAAGCTTCTCGCTGAGACCGCGGCGCCGTATCCGTGTCCACACCCATACCTGTTCTCCGGGTTGAAAGTGGACGTACCGGCGACGAAGGTTATACCGGCGTGCGTCGACTCGCTGTTGTTCTTGAATCTTGATACTTGCCAGTTGACGAACTTCCTCCGCGCGTTAAGAGATCAGTTGAGCGTCGTCGTTGCCATCGACGGCTGGCATGTTAGGCAGCATGGCGTCGAGCATCGTGGTAACCGTCCGGCCATGTACCAGTTGGAACAGAGTCATTCCCGTGGTTTCGTGAACCGCTAAGTTTTGCGCAAACTTAATGTACGGCAACACCTAGTCCCACGGCTAGTGCTCTACGTCGTGTTACATGAAGATCATGCCGGCGATCGTCTTGTTGAGCCGTTCCGTTAGCCAGTTGGTCTGCAGGTTGTACGCGGTGGTCCGACGATGGCTGTTGCTGACTGAGCCGAGGGATCTCCTGTGTGAGCTGGGCCAAGAACGATGACCCTTGGTCGGTTATCAAGACTTCGGGGGCGCCATGTCGAAGGAGAATAAACTCGAAGGATAAATTGGCGACTTCCACCGCTGTTCCCGACGGAAGGGCCTTCGTCTCCGCGTTTTGGGTAAGGTAATCCGTGGCAATGATTATCCAGCGGTTCCCCGACGTCGACGGCGGGAGGGGCCCAAGCAAATTCATTTCAACTTGTTGGAATGGCGTAGTTGGGGCCGATATCGGTTGCAGGAATCCCGCAGGTGTCGTCGGAGGCTTGTTACGTCGTTGGCACTCGTGACATGACCGTGTGTACAGATGAACAGTCTTCGGGAGTTTTGGCTAATAGAACTTGTCACGAATCCGGGCAAGGGACCTGCCGTAGCCGAGATGTCCAGCCGTTAAGTCGTCGTGGCACGCGGTTCTGAATTTTTCTGAAGAATACGCCTCGCCGCAGGACTAAGCTCGGCAGGTAGCGAGAGAAGACCTGTGGGACTGAGCCTCCTCAACCTTGGAGGTGTTCGATCACGGAGCGAAGTTCCCTGTCGTCGCGTTGAAGTTCCCTCATGTCGGTAGCGCTAACTACGCCAAGAAAACGGGCGTCGTCATTGTCGTCGGTGCCGGTGATGGGAGGTTCGACTTTAGTCCTAAACAAATAGTCAGCGTCATTATGCTTGCGGCCGGACTTGCGCACAATGGTTACGTCGAATTCTGGCATTCGAAGACTCCAGCGGGCGAGGCGTCCTGACGGATCCTGGAAGTTTGCGAGCCAACAGAGGCGTGGTTGTCATGACCACGTGGAATGGAATCCCGTACAAGTACGTACGACACTTGGGTTTTGCCAGACAACAGCAAGACATTCCTTGTCGGTTGCTGATAATTTTGTTTTGCCCTGGACAGCGCGCGGCTTGCGCAAGCGATTACTGTCCCTGCTCCTTCTGGTCTCTGAACGAGACAAGCACCAAGACCGGTATTTCTGGCGTCCCTGTGGATTTCTGTCTCCGCCGACTGATCAAAATGCCCTAGGATAGGGGACGAATGGAGCCTTCGCTTGAGTTAGTCGAATGCTTGTTCTTGCTCTTCTTCCCACTGGAATTGCACGTCGTCCTTCGCTAAACACGTCAGCTGTGCAGACATCAGTGCAAAGTCACGAACGAAACGTCTGTTGTTGGCGCATAGCCCAGGGAACTACGGACGGCCTTCTTGTCTGATGGCTTCGGGAATTCGGCGACAGAAGACGTCTTTGCAGGATCAGGGCTTACACCCTGATCTCTCAGGACGTGGCCCAAGAATTTCAGCTCACCATAGGCGATCCGACGCTAGAAGGCTTAAGTGTCAGCCCAGCAGACTTGATAGCCCGTAGCAAGAATCGCAGTCGTCTCAGGCGCTCATTGAATTCGCTTGCGAACACCACAACGTCGTCGAGGTTGACGAAACAGCACTGCCATTTGAAGCCGGAAAGGACGGTGTTTATAACGCGCTGGAGGGTTGCCGGTGCTGTGCACAGCCCGAATGGCATTGCTTTAAATTCATGCAGTACGTCCGGCGTTACAAAGGCCGTCTTCTCACGATCTCGTTCGTCGACCTCAATCTGCCAGTACCCGCTCTTCAAGTCCATCGACGAAAATTATCGGGCGTGGCGCAGCCGGTCCAGAGTGTCGTCGATACGGGGGCAGCGGATAGACGTCCGTTTTTGTTACTGCGTTCAGCCGGCGATAGTCAACGCAGAACCTCAGGGTTCCGTCTTACTTCTTCACCAGGACTACTGGGAAGCCCACGGACTGTTTGAGGGCTGGACGATGTCGTTATCAAGCATTTCCTGAACTTGCTTCTAGATGACTTCGCTTTCTTTCACGGAAACTCGGTTCGGTGGCCGATGCACAGGAAGTGCGTCGTCATCAGTAATGATTCGATGCTTCGCAACCATCGTCTGGCGCACCTTTGATGACGTGGTGGCGAAGTACTCATTGAACTCGGCGAGGAGGTCAGTCAGCTGTCGTCGGTGGGAAGGGGGAGGGTCGGGTCGATGTCGAGCTCTAAGGATGACGCTGTCTGGCGTTGCGACGAAGGGGAGGATTCAGAGATTCCAGTGATTGCGGCTGTGTCCCGGAGCTCCTCGATGTGTCCCACGGTGGTACCTTTGGTAAGGTGCTGAGCAACTTGTCGGAAGTTCGTTAGGAGGACAGCGGTACGTCCATCTTGGAGCTTAGTTACGCCTCTGGCGACACCGATCCCTCTGCCTAGGAGCAGTTGAACATTACCTTTTAGCAGGGCGTTTCGCAGATTGCTGTTTCGGTTCCGACGGGCACCAGCACACTCGAGCACGGTGGCAATTTCACGTGCTCGGACAGTACACGCACTGTAGCTGAGGCAGCCGACGTTGTTTCCTGATCACCGGACGTCATAACAGGTTTCTGCAGTGTCACCTGGTTGGCTTCCTGGTCGATGACGGCTCCGTTTTCCCGGTGAAAGTCCATGCCGAGTATAACGTCTTTGCACAGTCCCGATAACAACGAACTTCACCGGGCATGTCTTACGTGCGGGTGAATCTCGACGCGAGCGGTACACCTCCCGACTGGTGTGATGAGGTGCCCACTGGCAGTTCGTATCTGTGGACCATCCCACGGCGCCGTAACATTCCGAAGGCGTTGGGAGAGCCTCCCACTCAGGACGGAGTAGTCTGCTCCAGTGTCGACGAGAGCCGACGCGTCGTGGCCGTCGATAACGACGTTTAGGCTGTTCTTTAGCGTCGGATGAGCGTCGTTTTTACGTGCGGCGTCGCTAGAGTGGGGCCCTCCAACGTTCGTGGAGTACGTTTGCGTCGGTTATCTTCGGAACCTCCGAAGTTGCCGCCTCCCGAAGTTGCCGCGCTTAGTTTCCCCGACGAGGGGCGAGGAGCGACAGCCTTTCACGGCGTGGCCTGTGCATTGGTGAAGCTAGGCGTCGCGGTGATGACGAACGGTATCCTCGAGAGGGAGCGGGCGCTGGAGACGCTGCACGTTGCAGGTATTCTTCGATGTCTCGTGGCCGTGTTTCGCTTCTTGGGCGTGGGGCGTCCGGCGCGAACCCCCGAAGCCCGATCTACCGGTAGGAGCATCACCGGTACACAGCGGTCGCCTGTCGGCCGTCCGCCTCACGTCGGTCTTCCTTGCCGCTGCTTGTTCTGGGCGGACGTGCGCCCCTCTCTTCCTGGCGTCAGGGATACTGCGGCGCTAAGGTTCACGTCGGGGGGGGGCGCCATGTACGGACGCGGGGCTGGTTGTGCACGTCTGACCATTTCGGCGTAGCTTCGGGGTGATATTTCTGATCGATAGTATTGAACCTCAAACGATAACTTGGAAGCGTCATCTCTGCCAAAACATTGACAGCGGTATTTCACTCGATCAAATATTTGTTATGCAAATCCATATTAATCTAAAAAAAAGCTTCGAAGTTACACGTTAACAAAACATCAAGTCACGAGGGCGCTACAATATTATCGAATACTATGAGTTGAAGAGGAGTGGTTTTGAATTGACCGGTGCCTTGTTTACGTTTCTGCAGCCTGTGCTGCGGAGAAACTCAGCGATAACGACACAACTGGAGTTAGTCACAAAATTGTAAAGATAAAAACAATAATTAATTTAGAAGGTTAGGGACCAGCGCACAGGAAAGCATTTTTCGGTCGCTTTAACCTGCAGGTTCTAAATGCTTTTTTTCTTTGCTACCTTCCTTAAGTATTTGTAATTTTAATATGTGAGGGTCAGACTGGTGAATATATAAAAATTTCACATTCAGAAACTTCAAGATATTTTAGGCGCGCTTTGCTGTGTATATATTTTGGCGAAATTTGCGCAGGTGAGTTGATCTGTCGAGGTAGCTTCGGCAGTCACCGCGGTTTCGTGTGCTACGTCAGGGCGTTTGATATGGAGAAACCAGCTGCGCCCCAGAATCCTGAGGGCTGTTGATGTACAGAGGCCGGATGGAGCCCACGGCCGCAGGCAAAGGTCGGAGTGTGCGCACTTCCGGTGAAAACGGTTGAAGTCGCTTCATAAAAGAAAGGTCAGAACTCTAGGGGCCATTTGTAATATCGACATTCGTATCAACGGCAGTGTCGAACCAGAACCGAAACGTAAACCTGAACCGAACCGTTCTTTTTAGCCGAACCGGAGGCGAATCGTACTGAAATCATCGCCGTCATCTTGAAACTGAACTTGAACCGAACTGGAAATTTTCTTCACGGTAACCGATTCAGTACGGTTCATTCCAATAGATTTTGTTCAATATACCTCAAATGAAAAGTTGGACGAAAAACATTTACAGCTACACTTCTACGTATGGGTTAAATAGTCATATACAAAATTGTAATATATAAGAATCGATGGAATGTTATGGCTTCTTTCTATTAGCACCTAATTAATCAAATTACGTCCCATGTCACGTCACATGCAACGTGGTCACGTGACGACATGGTGTCAGTCATGTTATCAAGTGAAATGACGCCGCGTGGCGTAGTGTTGTCAGGTTACCCGACGTCACGTCGTCAAGCCGTCGTATCGCGTAACTCAACAACACTTTGCACCACGACTTTACGCCCAACGTTACTAGGGTCAATAGTGTCGTTGACACCGTCACATCCCGCGACACCACGGCTTCACGCCGTGTATCAAGAAGAAATCATCCCACTTCAATGTCATGCGCCCAAGCACTCAACTCGGGCTCATGACAATAAAGCCTCGGCAAACATTCGAGAAGTGAGTCTTGTTCAATCGAAAATGCAAGACAGCAGAATTCTAAGAATAGCTGCGACAGCTCACCTGGATCAGTCCGTGTCCTATGCGTTGCCATTCCCAGCGCGAGGCTATAATTAACGTTCCTGGTATACGGGATGTTCTTATTTTGTCACATACAGATATTCTTAGAAAAATAAACAATTTGAACGTTACACGAATTCGATCTGTGCAAGTGAGTTATACGGACAGGCGTACATTATGTTCCAGAGATAATGCAAGTAAAAATGACTGATTAACCAACATTCACTAATTACTTCTTGAGTTAGACATTTATGGCACATACTTATATTAAAGAAATAGAGACGATGAATTTTGAAGACCAGCCCAGTTCTTAAAATCCTGAATCCAGCACCCGTTGGAGTAATTCCTTGCCAAATTTTGATCTCGCAATCTGTCGATACAGATGTCAAACGCCCGATGCCCGCCGAAAGACAAGCCTCGTTTGACGCCGAAGGGTCACGTGTTAATGACGAAAATTGCGTCGCTATTTTGTGTCACAGAAGTGTTGGAGCTGATTGCAATCTGTGCCTTGTCGGCCGGGACAAGGTGCTTTGATTTGCTGCGCAATATCACTAAAAACGCACTAATCACGGGGACGAGTCAGGTTACTTTGTGTTTGTCCGTTCCCTTCTCGACCCAGTCTGGGGTTGTTTTAGTCAAATGTTTAATCACCACCAGCTCGTTTGCGTTTTAACCCTTTGTTCAATAAGACAACCTGAAAATAAATTACTGAACAAAAATTGAATGCTTTGCGCTCTAGGACGACAAAGTAACGTAAATTTCTTCATTAAAAAGCTACCCTTCCGCGTCAAACGAGGGTTGTCCTTCCGGCGGGCATCGAGGCGTTTGGTTTCTGTATCCACAGATTTCCACAACAAAATTTGTCAATTGATAACTTTGACTGCGTGCTCGATTCAGGAAAAACAAACTGGGTTGGCTTTCAGTATTTATTACTTTTATCGCTGTGGCTAGCGTTACGTCCGGACGGAGCACTGGAAACGCGTATACCTAACCCTCCCCCCCCCGCCCTCCTCTCTCTCCCCCGTGAACCTAGGGAAGGCGGAGATTTGGACGTAACTTGGGTTACGTCGGACGTAACGCTAGACACTTCGTACTTTTATTCCTTTAGTAGAATCATGTGCCTCTAAACAGCTAATTAAGGAAGTAATTGGTGAATTTTGTTAATTATTCATTTATTGGTTGCGTTTTGTCTTGAACATTATGTTTACCTGGCCGTAGTTACACTTGCGCAGACCTCATCTGTGTAGATTCAAGCCTTTTTTTCTAAAAGAAACTCTATTCAAAAAATAAAACAGCCTGTATAATCGGCATCAGATCACGCTATTTTATTTTCAGAAATGTAATATTAAAAATCATAGTCAATGTTTTTGTGGTATGATATGTCAATCAATTGACCACTACTTTACAACCTGTCCAAATACAAATGATATATAGAAACAAACTTGGGATAACATTTAATAACAATTTAGCAAAGGAAAGATAATGGAACATACGTATAAAATAGATATTTTAAAAGAGATGATGAAATTCATTAATGATCAAATTGAATAAGTGATAAAACAGAAAAATGAATGTGGGTATGGGTATATATATATATATATATATATATATATATAAATTAAGTCAAAGATGCGTACTGTAGGAGTTACTAATTCCGAAGTTTATTACAACGTTTCGAGCGGGGACCGCTCTTCATCAGGTAGCGAGTGTACAGCCCGCGAATGTTTATATACCCCTAAGAAGAAATTAGAGGGAGTAAAATGCAGTAGGAAATGGAAACAGTGTTGACAAAGCAGATAGTCCACAGAGAAAGGAAAGGGAACCAAAACTTGCAAATGCAAATGCCCCAAAAAATGAAATAAAATAAAATAAAATAAAAAAACGCTTGGCATAAAAAGATTATTCACGCTCGCACAAAAAAAAAAAAACACACGTTTGGCGGAAAGATTATTTACCCTACCCCCCCCCCCAAAAAAAAAAAAAAAAAAGGTGTTTGAAAGTTTCTGGTTGGGAAGGGGTGGCTCGTCTTCAAACCAGAAATAGGACACATGTGACCACCGACGCGCCCAAATCCCGAGACATTCCTTTGTGCTAGAAAGTCGAAGTTTGAGGTGGATTAACTTTGGGGATTTTTCCTAGAATAAGGAGTGGTAGGATGTGACCTACCGTCTATGCCTGCCTGAGATTAACCGCTTGAGCCGCATTTATCAGTTTTGGAGGTTCTCTTGGGACTTAACCGTATTAGGATGTGGTTTAACTGTCGATTGTTAAGTTTGAAAATCTCCTAGTGTCTTCGGCATGTGCATCTCGAGAAGCTCAAGGACGGAGAGGATCAGCTCTCCAACGAGCCAGCTGCAAACTAAACAGCCTTCCCGGACTTTCATTAATGCCCTGGTTGAACGTATTAAACTTATGAATAAAATATGATTCTTTTTGCTCTCTTTCAATTTTTGTGCTGAAGCCTGATTCCAAAATTACAACAGAAATGTGCTTGATTGAGTGATTAGAGAGAGACAGGTGCTTTGAGAGCGGAAGGTCGGGGAGTGTTTGTGCGTGACATTTGTGGTTGTTAAAGCGTAGTCTGAAAGCCAGATTAGTCTGTCCGACGTACTGTTTGTTACAGATATTGCAGTGCAGGAGATAAATCACGTTTGACGTGCCGCAATCGTAGCTACCCCTTATGTTCCACGTGAACTCTGAATTTGTGCTCGTGGCGTTCTTTGTCTCTAACATGTGCTTGCATACTTTACACCTGGGCTTTCGGCATGGTCGGCAACCTAGGCTTGCGGGAGTGGTAGTTTTTGATTTTACTAAGACGTCCCGGAGATTTCTACCGCGTCGATAGACGACCCGAGGAGCGGCGGGAAAGATTTCTTTAAGGCGGTCGCTCTGTGACAGTAGATTGTAATTTTTGCTCAGTATGTTGTTGATGTTTGGAAGATTGCCTGTATACGTTAAAATAAGGTTAGACTGTCTGCTTTCTTGAGGGCGCTCTATTCGGTTGCCAATGATGTCTGAGCGGTCGAGGTTTCTTGCCTTGCTTATAGCGTCATCGATTACATTTGCTGGATACCTCTGCTGGGTTAGTACGCGTTTCAGTTCCTGAGCGTTTTGTTCGAAGTCGTTGTTGTCTGAGCATATGCGCTTAAATCTGTGCGCCTGAGAGTAGGGCAGACTAGTCTTACAGTGTCGAGGATGGCAGCTGTTGAAATGGAGATATTGTTGCCTATCGGTAGGTTTTCTGTAAAGTTTCGTACTTAATTTGTTATTAGCAATTTCCACAGTTACATCCAGGAAGTTTATGCACTTTTGTGATACGCAGTGAGTAAACCTTATCGATGAGTGAGCTAAATTGAAGGCGGCGATGAATTTCATGAGTTCGTCTTCAGTACCGGCCCAGATCATGAATATGTCGTCGATGTATCTTGTGTAAAACAGCGGTTGAGTGGGGCGTTCAGCGAGAAAGGTGGTTTCCAGTTGTGACATAAATATGTTAGCGTAGTTTGGCGCCATCTTAGTTCCCATAGCGGTTCCGTTGGTCTGCAGGAAGTGCCTATTCTCAAATTCAAAGTGATTGTTCTCCAAAACCAGTTTCATCAGAATCGAAAGGACGTCCCCCTCGATGTCAAGTGTGTGATGAGCGTGTTCATACGCTTCGATCACTGCCGCAATTCCGTCTCTGTGGGGTATATTTGTATATAGGGAAGCCACATCAAGGGTTACGAGAAAAGCATTATCCGGAATGTCTAGTGGGGCAATTTTCTGCAGGAAGTGGCTGGTGTCCTTAACAAACGAAGGGAAGGTTGGAGGAATGTCCTTGATCAGTGTATCGACAAGACTCGAGATGCGTTCGGTGACTGTACCTATTCCTGACACTATGGGTCGCCCGGAGTTGTTGATCTTGTGTATTTTAGGAAGGAGATAAAAGCGACCGGGTTTGGAGTGGGATGGTTTTATGGCGTTAAGAACCTCCTTGGTTATTTTCCCACTTTTCTTTAGAACTACTAATTTCTTTATGATGGCCGTTTCAAGACTTTGTGTGGGGTCTGTCGGTAGTTCGCGGTAAAATGATGCGTCATTCAATTGCCGAAAGCCCTCATCAAGATAATCTTGTTTGTTCATAACAACTATTGAGCCGCCCTTATCTGCAGGTTTAATAATTAAATCTGCCCTTGCACTGAGTCTTTTCAGGCACTCATTCTCTGGCCGAGAAAGGTTATATTTTGTCGGTCTTTGCCTCTTCACAGCGGAAATGATTTCGCGTTGCGTGATATCAATGTACATATCAAGATACTTATCTCTTCGTGGATTAGGCTAGGAGATCTTCAAACTTAACAATCGAGAGTTAAACCACATCCTAATACGGTTAAGTCCCACGAGAACCTCCAAAACGGATAAATGCGGCTCAAGCGGTTAATCTCAGGCAGGCATAGACGATAGGTCACATCCTACCACTCCATATTCAAGGAAAAATCCCCCAAAGTTAATCCACCTCAAACTTCGACCTTCTAGCACAAAGGAATGTCTCGGGATTTGGGCGCGTCGGTGGTCACATGTGTCCTATTTCTGGTTGGAAGACGAGCCACCCCTTCCCAACCAGAAACTTTCAAACACCTTTTTTTTTTTTTTTTGTGCGAGCGTGAATAATTTCTTTATGCCAAGCGTTTTTTTATTTTATTTTATTTTATTTCATTTTTTGGGGCATTTGCATTTGCAAGTTTTGGTTCCCTTTCCTTTCTCTGTGGACTATCTGCTTTGTCAACACTGTTTCCACTTCCTACTGCATTTTACTCCCTCTAATTTCTTCTTAGGGGTATATAAACATTCGCGGGCTGTACACTCGCTACCTGATGAAGAGCGGTCCCCGCTCGAAACGTTGTAATAAACTTCGAATTAGTAACTCCGACAGTACGCATCTTTGACTTATTAACTTTTCCCGGTCCATTGTTCTTATATTTACCTTACTTCACCCTATATATATATATATATATATATATATATATATATATATATATATATATATATATATATATATATATATATATATATATATATATATATATATATATATATATATGGGTGGTTTCATCTCAAATCATGCAAGAAAAAATGTTGGGTCTTCAAAAATTCTTGAAAAAATATATGTTGTTGGCTAATTCTTTATTATAACAAAATGGGAAGCGGTTTTGAAGAAAAAAATTTTGTTCTCGAGTTATTATATTTTATTTGACCGAAAGCGGATTTTGAGATTTTGGCAATCGTCAGAGGTCGCACATTTGAGAGTCCCGCTACGCTCATATGTGAACCGCACAGCTATCAAACATTTTTCACTTGTTTTACACTGTAGGTACAATTTTTAAATTACAACTGAAAAATATATTTTTTAATATTTCGTAAAATAAAAATGGTCAAACCTAGTCCCTTTGACAAATATTTGCCGAACTTGAGTGATTATAACTTTTGTTTCGTTCTACGTTTTGGCATAAACAGCACATCAAACAAAAGCTTAAAATATTACCTTTTTCAGAAAAATATAATCGGTATTGTCAATCAGGTGCAATACAGTGAAACAAACCTCTGAAGAAAAGAGGAATTGCTAAAAGTACAATATTCAAAGTCAATTTTCTCAAAAAAACCATTTTTAATTTTTTTAAATCTTTTGTACGGAAAACTTTTTAACATAGTCTTAAAACGTTGATAAGAATTCGAGTGGGTATTTTGTTTTTTGATGTAACGCCAAGCGTTTAAAAACATGATATTATACGGTTTGCTATGCAATGACAATTTCGATCGCTACCTATAGTTTTGCGTGGTTATCTATTATTTGTTGAAATCTGACTCATTGTATTTATTGACTGAAATTTCGCATATATTTAAGCAGAATTGATACATGAAAGGTACCTTTAATACAAGATATGAACATTTATTGGCGCAATTCAACAATAAATACTTAAAAGAATGTGAAACGCAATTTCTTAGCAAAAATATTACTGAAACTTGGCACAGCTGCACTCACAAATATATAGGTACAACATTTACAAGGATTTGCAAAGACTGCTAACGTGACAAACAAAGAAGAATCCTGTAGAACCACTGACAGGTCGATCACGTCGATCTACAGAACGAGGAGAAGTAAAAGTTAACTAACATGGCCGCTTCTCCCCACGCACTAAGGCCATTGACAATCGACTAGTTTTTTTTTCTAATCTTAATATTTCTTTCAAATAAGAACTTGTGCAGGTGAAATGGAAGTATGGGACACTAAAACGAACAATACAAAACCTCAAAAACGTCCATTGGGATCAGTCTGGTAACTTGGCTAACACTTCACTTTCACGGTTTTGCGTAGTTTTCAGTCACCAAGTTAACAGACCCGTCTTCGTTCTCAACCTTGACCCACAGATGGCATGTCTGAATGCCTTTCACGGGCTTACAGCGTTCCAGTTTTTTTTTTTAAGTTACGGTAGTCTCTCAGGCAAGTTGCATCACTTTTAGAAGTACGATTCCAGGTACTTTTGCGGCAACCACGCGAAAAAAGTCCTCCGCCCATCTGATTGTTTCCAGTTCCGATGATCTGAGGTTGTGTAGGCATGCCTGGTGTTTGAGCACTGCACCCACGCCATCACAAGCACTTTTGCCATGTCCTGTAGCAGAAAAATCCACTTGGTCACTTCATTTCTTTTCACCATCTCGTGCAGCTGGAACCTATTCTTAAAATGACTTGCTGCTCCGTCGGATACGTAGATTAGTTCTAGAAACACGGGAATATTTTCTTCAAACCACTCTTCAATTACACTCAGGGCGAACAATGCGTGTGCTGTATCATGTACGATGTCGTCACTGATGACTCCAAAGCTGTAAGTCTTCTGCTGTGTTGTGGCAACGCAGGTGAAGATAGAAACCATTTGATTTTTTCAATGAAAACCTTGTACGGCTCGAGGAAGAACAACACTCCAGTGTTCTGCGAAGTTGAAATGCAACATGGCAGTACGCGGCTTGATCTGGCTTTTTCGAAGCATATTGCAAGTCTCTGGGCTTGTCGGATGATCCAGTGGGGAATGTACTTCGTTGCCCATTTTCTTATTTCGTTAAGAAATGCATTACCTTCCAGATGTTTCTTA